>WSFP011502366.1:0-13745 GCA_009831015.1 Picea engelmannii | reverse complement strand
ATATACTAGATCTCTTTTCCTTTTTCCTTTGTCTTGACTCTTTATTATAGCTTATTCTGTAAACAATGAAGTTATGAACATTATATGATAATTTACCTTTGAAGTTTTAAATTTGAACTATTGACTGAACCTTACAACTATTTCATAATGAATATGATGCTCTAGAATCTATTTCATTTTATGATTAATGTTTTCTGTTAGAATCTATTCACCACAAATTTTTATGATTGATATTATATATATACTAACTAGTTGATACTTTAATAATCATCACTAATTTAATAGTTAAATGTTCTTATATCTATGTTGTGATGCTTTTTTTAAGAAATAATTCTACATTCTGCATATTTTTTTATATACATATCAAAATATATATTATATAAAAAACTCTTCCATATTTTTGAAAATTGTACTTCGGGCTCGCTCCCGGCTCCCAACAACCTTGCTTGATATGATAATGTTTGGCTGCTTGATGCTTCATAGTCTCAACTTCTGCTGTAAATTTTTACATATGCCGGGTTTTGTATTTCATGACTTTGCAGTGCAATTCTTCAAACCCACGATCATGTGATTCTGGTTGGGCTTATGACAGGTACTTATGAATATGCAATGATTCTGGTGGATTGGAGAAGGAACTATCCATATACTTGAAAAGGACAAGAACAACATTGTAGCGCATGTTTCCAATTTTAACGGTTGTTTCTATTGATGAAGATCAAATTGCTGCAAATTTGGTGAATGGACCCTATATCAGGTACTCTATAATCCGCACCTGTTTCATTGTCAGTTTCTTAAAGCAAGATATGGCAGAATACTTGTGCAATTTAGTGATTGTCTTACAGTGCCATTGAAAAAGGCATATTGACATGAAGCGAAAATTTTAGATTTGTTTTACCTCAATCCAAGAGATTACATTTGGATTTCTTAAAGTTGATTTACTTCTCGAAGTTTATACGCTTGTGGCTGCATAAAACTGCAATATAGAATCCTAGTTTATGATATCATATGACCAGTTCCTACTAATCATTCCAGAGTTCAATCAGAATCCAACGTTGGCATTTGATCTACTCTCAAGTTTTGTTGTCGGGTATCTTGAGCTTTGTGGATGTTAAAGAATCCGGACTGGTAAAAAAAAAAAATCTGGGTTAATGACTTGGGTGCTGCTAGTAGTAGCTTATTTTATGGACGTCTGGGTGTTTTTAAATCAAACTTTTGAGAGCATTAGTGTGTTGTTTGCAGCGGAATAGATTATGCCTTTATTTAAGCACAACTTGGCTGCTGATATGGTGTTTAAAGTAAGATATTTTGGATAGCATTAATGTAGAGTTGGAATTTGTAACTCCCAGCAAATCAATAAATCATATAGAAATACACAATCAAATAAAATTTTAAAAATAGTTTTTTTTTTCTTTAATAATTTTTTATGTTAAAATAAGTATTTATAATATTATATTTATAATAAATTTTAAAGAAAACTTAATATTGCTAAGAGTTAGATTTTTTTTAGACATAAGGAAATAGATTAATAACTCAAGATTCATAGATATTTGGTAGGAGTCTAACTAGTTATTCTAGATGATTTGGCTTTTCTTAAATAGAAAAGATAATGAATCAACTTAACCTACATTTCTAGATGGTAACCAATATAGAAAAGGTTTTGACTAGTTATTTTACTAAATGACTTTTTTTACCCAAATCCAAAAATATAAATTTACACTAATCACTATTTTTTGTTGTTCAGAATCTATTTTTAAATATAAAAATAGATTCAACCTACTAAAAAAACTTCCTAGAAATTTAGATTTTATAGAAAATAAAAAATCTTAAAAAAAAAAACTCATCCATTGGCTTCCCTAGTGAGGTCACGACTCAACGCTGACTTCAGAAGCACAAAGGGATTCACTGTAAAGAAAGCCCCTGAAACCCTATGCTTCAGCTCCGTTTGGATAGGATAGGAAGAAACATTGACGAATGGGGGAATCGGGCCCGGTGTGTTGTTTTAACGGGCTATGGCTATCAACGGATGTGCTCTGGGATTGGATCCAGGTCAACATGGTAGAGGACCGTGGACTGCGGTTTTGTGAAAAAGGTTTTTCCCTTGCCTTGTTTTAGTCCAGCGACAGGAGATTTAAGAAGAGGCCTCTGGGGAAGAGCAGGTTTTTTCTTGTTCCCTGGACGTCTGATTTCAACTCGAGAAGGGCGGTATTGAGTACTTTCTTCGACCTCCATAGGACGAGGCTCTCAAACTTGTCTATGCATTTTTGGGATGAGTAAATCTTAGCTCAAACAGGGAACGGGATGAGTAAATCTTAGCTCAAACAGGGAACAATCTGGAAGACATTATTAACTACGATAGAAGCAAAGAAGAGGACAAATTCTTCTCCTTTGCACCACTATGTGTTAAGATAGATCCAACTACTGTGTGTTAAAATAGGTCCAAAAGCAGATCCTACAGGAGCAAAACCCACCAGGACCAGTAGCAGCACGAGTAGCAGTTCCTTGCAGCCCTGAGTGATATTTCAGTAAATTGATCGAGATTCAGTTCTAGATTATGTTTATGAATATTTTGATCCAGCTTATCCACGACCACTTGATCCAGCCAAGGTAGTTTTAGTACACCCAACAACAGCAGTATATTCCGTTGTCTCTCCGTTCCAAATCCAGAGCCATGCCACAATCATTGCACCTACCTACTTAAGAAGACAGAAGACTTTGTTTGGATTGAAGAATGCTAGGCATCCCTGCATATACTGAAACAAAAGCTGGCAAGTGCCCCGATCTGAGTAAAGAACTTCTAATGTTGGAATGGGACGGAACCCAGTGAAACCAATAAGTAAATCACTGCATCACTGCAGAATGTGTTGGGAGACGGGCCATTTCATGGCGGTCTATCCAAGTAGAAATGTCCAGATCTCCAGATCTCTTCCCAAAGCAGAATAGAGAAAGGTAAGCCCAATATGTAGGAGAACATCTAACCACCTCTGGATGGGTTTCAAATAGGGAAAAGAAAAAGGAGAAGACCAAGACGGGGTGGAAAGGAAACCACCTCTTCCATAGCTCAGGGCTTCGGTCAAGACCAAACATCCCATAGGCAACAATTTCCCTTGCGGAAATAGAGCCTGGGTTGGGTTATAGGTTAATGGCTCTACTGATATAGAAAACCCAATGGCAACCTGTAGCTCCAGCGATGGAAGCTTCATCCTTCGGCCTTGCATTGCAAAAAGTTGATTTAAAAAATTTCAAAGACGTCAAGGTCACTCGAAGTTTGGTTATCAAGACCCCGCGTTGCAAGGAAAGCCTATAGCAATTGCTGGTCAATAACGAGAAGGAATCCACTAATCAAAAAACAGACATATCCTCTAAGAACAAAATAATTATGAATTTTTTTTTTTTTTAATTTATAATTTTTTTTTAAACTGTGCATTGCCTTTGTTGCTTTTTATATGATCGGTTTGTTGGGCAATATTCATGCAACTCGTGGGAAGTATTTATGTAACTCAAGGAATGTAAGAACAAAATAATTATGATTTTTTTTTTTTAACTGTGCATTGCCTTTGTTGCTTTTTATATGATCGGTTTGTTGGGCAATATTCATGTAACTCTTGGGAAGTATTTGTGTAACTTAAGGAATGTAAGAACAAAATAATTATGAATTTTTTTTTATAATTTATAATTTTTTTTTAAACTGTGCATTGTCTTTGTTGCTTTTTATATGATCGGTTTGTTGGGCAATATTCATGTAACTCTTGGGAAGTTAAGAGGGGTAAATGGAGGTTAAGAGTGGGTCCGGGTGAATTGGAGGAGGTATATGAGGCTTAGCCTAGTTCATTCACCTTATTTCATCATCGTGATCACTTCTGCATAGTTCGTTCTTGTTTTTGTGGCATTCCAACGATTCCCATAAATTATGGGTATTATTGAGTATAAATTAATTAAATGCATTAAAGGTGTTATTGGGGTCATATTGTTGGAGGGAACACCTTCGTGTAATAGCTTGTTGGAATCGGGAGGAAAATATATAAAGGTTGGGGTGATGAGAAAGGCACGTCCAACGTTAGGGAATGACTTACAAGCCAATTAATCACTTTTTGACATTAAAAAGGGGTTATAAAGTGATTATTAATCTTTAAATGAAAATTAAAAGGGGAAATAAAGGTCATGTGGATTTGGTCAGAGGAAAGATCTAGAACGGGTTCGAAGACGTATAAAGGAAAAGTAGCACCTCGCCTTCATCATTATGATTTGACCTCTTGTTTGAGTGCTCTTGAGAGCCAAGTTTTTGTTAGGGTTTGGCAAAACCCTTCCATTGTTGGTCTAGTTTCGGTGGTGCAATATCCACCCTAGCTAGACAAGTGGAGGATCCATCCAGGATCATCATCATAGCATCATCTTCGGTTTGTTTTTAGTTTGGGGCCAACGATTTTTCTTAGATGAATTCATGAGCTTCCATAGAGGTCAATTTACCTATTGTGCAGGGCCGAAGTGACTTGAGGAGATTGTGGGTTTGGTTGGAGGCTTGTGACATTGTGAGGAGGCCCGTGGGGTTTCTAGAGGGCTTGGACTTTCCCTTGTTGCAGAGATGATAGACAAAGAGAGGTTGCAAGGGTTTGTTTAAGGCCGATTCCCCTTGCTACATGTCCGTGGAATAGAGGAAGGGCCGCAAGGCTCTGTGGAGAGGTTGTGAGGGCTTTAGGAGAAGCTACAAGGGTATAGTAAGTTGTGGGTGTCTTGAGGGAAGTCGTGGGTTCTCTGGTGGCCAAACCATGAGGGTTTTGGTGGGCTGATTGCACTTTTTTGCTGAGGCCGCGGGAAGTGGAGGGGGAAGACATCAGTTCGAAGAGCCCTTGAGCAACAACAACATCTATTGAAGAAATAACAACGCCCTTTCTAGGTTTTGTATTGTGTGTACTATAGCTGCTACAATAGCCATTAGGGACCTATCATTGTATTCCAACTTCCATCCATAATAAAAACACACATGTTATCTCTTTATTTCTGGTGTGTTTTGAATACATGCAATATGTTTGATGTAATGCCCATGGTTAGAATGCATGCAAACTAGCTGTTAAAAATCATCAATCAACATTTGAACATTGTATGCCAAGTATTCGACAAAAACATACAACCATAACACAACTTAAAATACAATACCTTAGCCTAGATCTATTGGGGATATTATAGGGAAGAAAGTGATTTTGTAAGAAAATGGATCCATAATCATTGGAATACATTGTAAGGGAAGATTTTAGATGGGAATTTACTCAAGGGAATATTTTAGATGTTATTCCTTTAAATTTGTATGTATGAATTGTTTAATGGGTTGGATTGTGATATTTTTGAATGCAAGATAACCGGTATAGATTTATTTTAAATTAGAATGTGTCAAATACAAAATGAATCAAATTTCCTTAGGTATTGATTTATAGATTTATTTTAAATTAGAATTTGTTAAGTACAAGACGAATCAAATTTCCTTAGGTGTAGATTTTTAATCATGTAATAGGAAGGAATTAATACATGATATAGAATTAAATAATAAAAGAATTTAACCCTCAAGAAATTTGGTTCCTCCATAGGTCTAGGTTTAAGATGGACATTTATGAAAACTCCTCTCCATTCTTTTTGAGTATAGAAATATAATACTCAAGCAAACCAATTAATTCCTTATTGTTTTTCTTAAAGTCCAATAAATGAAAGTTGATCTCAATGTACGATTGTAACAATCATCATTATCAATTAATTGCATGTGATAGTATATAAGTACATAATTAATTGCTTCCTAGGAAAAAATACATGATTAATTGCATATATAATGGGATGATTTTGGAATTTGAGGTGAAAAATTTGTTGCATGGAATGAATAGTAGGGATAAATTAAAATGGAAAAAGTTAACATGTTATTTTAAAAGAATTTTTTTTTTTCCAATCCTCATTGTCAACATGCATTGAGTGGATGGTGCAACTTGTGACCTCAACATTAGAAACATCCATGTTTGGTCAATTGTATTGGAATATTATCCAAGTCAAGTCTGCATCCCATAGTTATAAATTGTGAGGTTATGCTCCTTATTGACCCCTTGCATGTGTTATTGGATGGGCTTAAAGACCCCCCTTTTCATTAAAACAAACTCAAATAGATTTAAACCTAGATAGGCAAAGGAAAAGTTCTCTTACTTTCTTGTCTCACCACCACACACATTAACATAAAGTGCTGAAATTTTTGTTTTTTCCACACAAAATAGTCATGTTTTTTCATTCCTCCGAGAATAAAGTTTGCATTGAATAATGCTTACAAAAATCAACCCATTGGTGAAAAACTGTATCTATTGTTGTCAACACAGTGCCTCAGATAAAAACAATCCTCCCTATAACAAATAGTAATATATAATTATAATGCCCACTGTTTTTTTTTTTTTAAGTAAAAAAGGATAGAACCTGTTATATTATCATTTTTACAGATACTATTTACGATGCCAGCTATCCCGCCTAAACAGGATACCGAGACAGCTGGGCATCCTATCAGAGTGCAGTCCTGCCCGAAGGAAACCAGGACGTCTAGCCATTAAGTTTAAACTGTATGCCAAAAATCTAGTTGCAAAATAGCTAAGATCGAACTGGGCGAAAGCTTGGTTCGGAAACAGAAAAAAATTGCTAACCAAGAACATCATTGAACCTCTTATCTGGTCGGCTCGTTCTCGTCCCTGTGCTTTCGCCATCCTGCTGGAAACGCGTAAGCTTGCGCGCACATAGGGCATTGCCGCTTAGGGAGAGTCCTGGATTGAGCAACGAACAACATGTCGAGTCGATGGTTGATTCGGGCGATGCGAAAGATTTGGTCGTCCAACAGGCTCCGCATATCAAAGATTAGAGCTAGGTACCCCGAATTGGTGAAGGGGTGCTGGTCCTGCCAGTGGCCGTCAATAGAGGCTGAGGGAATGGGCCCCGTTGCTCCTTCACTTGCATGTGTTGTGCAATCATGATGTGCCGGTCGTTTGGATAGCTGGGTCGCCTCCTGCATAGGTGCACCGGGGGGTGAGTCTTTGCTTCCTTTTGCGCAGGATGGGGTCTCTTCTTCAACATAGCAGGTGGTAAATTTCTCAGCCGGACGATTTGCACTGGAGCCAAGCAGTTTGCCCGAAGGCGAAGTCTTGTCATCAGTGCCAAAATCAGTGGGTGGATTCCAATTGTCCGGGATTGTGAACAGAGGGAGCTTGGGATAGTTTTGCATGGCGTCTTCCAGGGTGATCTCTTCCACGTACGCCATTGGAGGCGTTCGTGGTTTCCTACGTCTTCGCGAGGACGCCATGGCTAGTGCTTGCTCAAATTTCTTCTGCCTCTGGCGGCGATATTCGGTTGTGTACCAAGTTGCACCCCTTCGCGGCTTACCTCGTGCTCTGGGCATAATGGAGGCCCTGGGGATGACCAAGGTTCCTTGCAGGTGGAAGGCTCTGCTCCAAAGCTCTAGTGGGTCTGCAAGATGCCGCTCTACTAAAATTAACTCTGCATTCGACGCTGCAATGGGCGAATGTCGCTCAATGCTGTCATGGCGGGTGATAAGGAGGAGGACAACAATGACCGCCATGGCCATTAAGGCTAGCTTCTGAGTGCACTGGTGCACTGTACTGATCGCTTGCGCGAAGGGGCTCATCTCCTAGATTTTGCTGCACGGATTCATGCTTGTTTAATTGCTGAGGGGATGGTCGTCGGTGGATGTATTAATGGTGCATCCCGACGTTATCCCGTGTGGCTCTGCTCTGCAACATGGCACCCCATCCGGGGATTATAATGCCCACTGTTAAAATTGCGACAACAATTAATTAAAAGAAAATGTAAAACTAAATTTACTTTTGTAATGTTAGTTTACGAAACTGATGAAGGTTTCTATAATGAGTGGAAGTTCTCATAACTATGTAACAGTTCAAAGATTCATATATATCTTTGAAACCCAAGAAATTGTAATGTGTGTTGTAAGCCTTGAATAATAAGAAATATCGATACCTTGCTCCATGGATGTTTCCTTGACACATTGTCAGAGTTTTACCACGTAAATCTTGTGTGTTATTTGAGTTAGTTATTTGTCTTCTTGTCATTCTTCTTGCAATTTTATTATGATGTTCAGTCCTCTAATACCAACAAGTGGTATTAGAGCAAGTGGTATTAGAGCAAGGTCAAGAAAGTCTATCTACGTTCGAATTTGCCGAGAGAAGAGAAGAGAAGATTAAACCAAAGTCTGTCGTCGAGTCTATTGTCAAGGGTTCCAGTCTTCTGGTCATTTTCCGCATAGAGAGAAGAGATTGGTCATTTTTCACACGCATAGGAAGAGTAACCAAGTCAAAGCGATTGTGTTAAAGCAAGGTTTTTTCCCAGATAAATTGAGTCATAACAACCGAGTTAAAGCAAGGGCTTTTTGTTCCGAGTCATTCTTGCACGTAGAGGGAAAAGGAACCAAGTTGACGAGGGTTCTGAGACATTCTTGCATGTAGAGGAAAGAGAAACACGCCAAGGAGGGTTTTATGGTGCAATATGCTCAGAGAAAAAGGGTTTTCTGGTGGAATTCCTACTCACAGGAAAGAGAAACCAAGTCGACGTGGGTTTTCTGGTGAAATCTGCGTAGAGAAAAGAAGGGTGACTTATGTCCATGCAAGGGTTCGTGAATCCATCACGTTCTGAAAAAAATAAGACCATTTTGCAGAAGAGTGAGGTGAAGGGTTGGTTTTATTGTACCAAGTAGAAAACATGCAGAACAAAGAACGTCATGAGTTGAAGGCCGTGGAATCTCATGTTGGAGTTAGTCGAACTAAGCAGGGGTTTTTGGTAGAGGTACCAATGTTTCTTGGGCTCTTATTAAAAAAAAAAATCAAATTTTGTTTTATGAAAAATCTTCTTGTAAAGAATTTGAAAGAGAATAGTGTATTAAGTTGAAGTGGGTAAAAACATTTTTTTTATTTATTTAATTAAGAGAGCCTGTATATATAATTAATGGCAAAGACAAATGTTAAATTCGAGGTTGAAAAAGTTGATGGAAAAAACAATTTCGAATTGTGGAAACTTAAAATGAAAGATTTTTTAGTACAACAAGGGTTGCATAAGGCATTATATGGCAAGAGGAATAAACCTACTTATATGGCCGATGAAGAGTGGGAAAACCTGGATGTCAAAGCCCTCAATACAATTCAGTTATGTCTTGTTGATGATGTCTTGTTTAACATTATTGAAGAAGAATCTGCATCAGGCTTATGGAGCAGGATGGAAAGTATTTATATGACAAAGCCCTTGACGAATCAGATCTATATGAAGAGGCAGCTATACACCTTAAAAATGAAAGAAGGTACGAAAATTGTAGATCATATGAATGTGTTTAATACTCTTATTTGTTAATTGAATAGTATGGATGTTAAACCTGATGACTAAGATAAGGCACTAACACTGTTATATTCATTGCCTGAATCATGGGACCATCTAGTCACTTCCATTAGTTTTAGTACAATAGAGACTCTTGAATTTGATATTGTGGTTGGAGCTTTGTTGTCTGAGGAGATGCGGAGGAAATCAAGTATTGAAACCTCCACACCATAAGCAATGGTTGCTAGAGGTTGTTCCAGAGAAAAGGGAGAGAAGTCGAGAGGTACATCCAGATAAAATTCAAAAGGCAAGAAGAGCGAGCTTAAACACTGGTATTGCAACAAGACAGGGAACCTCAAGAAGTATGGTTGGAAAAGACAAGAATCCAAGGAAGACACCAAAACAGAGGCAAATCTGGTTGAATGAGGTCCATGTATGATTAATGAAGTCGTGTCTATTAGTAATGTCTTTGAATACTATGAAGGATGGATTTTAGACTCTGGTGCTTCACACCATATTTTCCCACATAAAAGTTGGTTTACTTCTTATCAAGCAGTTGATGGAGGAGTTGTTCTTATGGGTAATAATAATCCTTGTAAGACTTTTGGAGTTGGAGGTGTCAAAATAAAAATGTTTGATGGTATAATAAGGACATTAACTAATGTTAGACATGTGCCTGAATTAAAGAAAAAACTATTTTCTCTGGGAGTGTTGGATTCTGGTGCTCATAAGTTTATAGGTCAAGGTGGAGTTTTAAAGGTATCCAAAGGTGCTTTAGTTGTAATGAAGGTGATCAAGACAGAAAAACTTCACAGACTGGAAGGAAGGGTTCAAGTTAATGAAGTCGCGGTGGTGTCTCAGGAGACAACTGAATTCACTCATATATGGCATCATTGTTTGGGTCATATGAGTGAAAAGGGTCTACAGGTACTGTTAAACCGCAAATTACTTCCAAATATGAAATCTCTGAATTTGAAATTATGCAAACATTGTACATTTGGAAAACAAAGTAGATAGAAGTTTAAAGCATGCAATCCTATTAGTAAAGGTTCTCTTGATTATGTACATTTAGATTTGTGGGGGCCATCTCCTACAGTTTCCTTTGGGGGAGCATCTTATTTTGTAATATTTATAGATCATTTATATAGGAAGGTGTGGGTCTATGTTTTGAAAAGAAAAACTGATCTATTTAATACATTTAAACAATTTAGAGTTATGGTAGGAAAGAGAACTAATAGAACAATCAAATGTTTAAGAACGGATAACAAAGGAGTGTTTACTTGTTTAGAATTTGATAAATATTGCAAAGAATCAGGGATCATAAGACATAAAACCATTGTATATACTCCTCAACGAAATGGCGTGGAAGAACACATGAACATGACTCTTCTAGAAAGAGTAAGGAGCATGCTCAACAATGCCAATTTGAGTCAAGAGTTGTAGGCAGAAACAATCTCAACTGCTTTCTATTAGATAAATCGATCATCGTCAGTTGCAATAGATTGTAAAATCCTTGAAGAGGTATGGACAGGTCACCCCTGCGTTTATTCAATTTTAAATTTTTTTGGTTGTGAAGCTTACCCTCTTCTAAAAATCAGTGTTCTAAGTTAGATCTCATATCAAAAAAATATATCTTTGTTGGTTATGATGATGTAGCAAAGAGATATAGATTATGGGATCCTACTGCCCACAAAATCATCATTAGCAAAGATGTAATTTTTTATGAATCTCCTTTCATTAAATCAGAAAATGTAGAAGTTGAGGTGAAATAGGAACATGTACCATTGAATCGACAAATTCAATGGGAGACCCAACAATCTACAAACATAAGGAAGCAAGAAGAAGCTTCTGATGATAAAGAAGTCATAGATGTTAAAGATATTCAGGAGAATGAGGAAATTCCACAACCAACACCGAGAAGATCTACATGGAAAAGAAAACACCCTAAGAGGTATACTAATTTTGTTTCGTCTGTTAAAGATGGGGAACCTTCTTGTTATCAGGAAGCAATTAATGATATTGATTATGGTAAATGGAAGATGGAAATTAAAGAAGAGATGGATTCCCTGGTGAAAAACAAAACTTGGGACCTGGTAGAACTTCTTAAAGATAGAAAGGTTGTTGGATGTAAGTGGGTCTACATGTTGAAGAAAGGTGTTGATGGTAAAATTGAAAGATATAAAGCCAGATTGATTGTGAAGGGGTACTCTCAGATGGAAGGTATAGATTTACATGAGATTTTTTAAGGCATGGTAAGAAGAAACATATTGATATTAAGTACCATTTTGTAAGGCAGGTTATTGATGGAGGTAGAGTAGATCTTAAAAAGGTACATACTCGAGAAATTTGTGCAAACATGTTTACAAAACTAGTGTTATTAGAGAAACTACAATGGTGTTTCACTTCTCTTGGCTTGCAAAGGAGGTGATGAATGGGACTAGGAAGGTATCAGGTAAATTGTTTTCAAAGTGGAGATTGTTAAAATTGTGACAACAATTAATTAAAAAAAAATGTAAAACAAAATTTACTTTTGTAAATGTTGGTTTATGAAACCGATGGAAGTTTGTATAACGAGTGAAAGTTCTCGTAACTATGTAATGTTTCAAAGATTCATATCCATCTTTGAAGCCCATGAAATTGTAATGTGTGTTGTAAGCCTTGAATAATAAGAGATATTGATACCTTCCCCATGGATGTTTTCTTGACAAACTGTCAGGGTTATAACACGTGTTATTTGAGTTAGTTGTTTGTCTTCTTGTCATTCTTCTTGTTTTATTGTGATGTTTAGGTCTCTAATACCAACACCCATGTAATGGTATATAACTATTAAATAACATCCCTCCTATCCCTATTAAATTTGGGTGAAGCAACAAAAAAACGTGGGACACGAACTTTCATTAAAAAATGCCTTTGAGTGTAATTTTTCGACATCAACCAAAGTGAAAATTTCACCTCCAAAATAAGTTAATTGTATTATTTTGAACGTTATGATTCCAATGCAACTGACGGAATCAAATTCTAAAGCCCCAAAGTTACAAAATGATTGCCTAAAATTCTTATCCCTAAATGACCCGTCACTCGTGACGCCACGAAATGATTAAATAGCATGATGAATTATTTTGTTAAGAACAACTCTTTGTACTCTCCGCATTGCAAAAAAATACCCAAATCAGATATCATATGAATAAGGGTACATTGCAAAGTGTAAATAAAATATCCTTTTAATCAAACGTTAAGGTGTAGTTGGTGCATACAAATTTCTTGCAGATGGAAAGGTGGGTAAGTTTGGTGGAGGGGAGGGGAGGGGACGGGAAGGCCCATGGCCCACGTGCCCCCCTCCACGTTCTCCCTCTTAAAACATGAGCGACCTTTTACACATAATACAAACCTTCAAACACTCACAAGTCGACGCAGTTATTATTAACTCCAGCTCATAATTCGCGAAACTTAAGCTTAACTTTAGCGTGCATATCGGAACACCTTACATCAAATCTAGCGATGGATCGGAGCACTTGAAACTAACTTCTCCGCTTGTGGTCGGAGCACTTTTTTTCCAAATGAAAAATTGCTCAATTATATTGTAAAATATAATTTGTTTTCATAGACCAAGTACAATCAGTGATCTCTGTGACAGATCAGTAGGTTGGTAGGGTCATTCTCCTTTGATTAGATAATTCTAATTCAGTCTAGTGAGAGTACCCTGAACAAAATGACAAAAAAATTATGGAGACAAATGTAGAGCAATTTTATGTGAATCAGACCAAATAGAAAGTAAAAAACTATGAGATAATCAACGAAAATAGAGTTGGTTGATTGCAGGAGTCTTAAAATTTTTTGATGATGTGTGAGAGGCCCTCTTGGCCATCCATCCAATGTGTGTAGGTAAGCAAACCTGATTGCTTTAAGAGAGTTGTTTTAGAGAGGATGTCCACTTGTCTCTTATACTCCTGAGAGATGTTAGTGAAGAATAGGTTCTTGAAATGGCATTTGAGAAATTTGATTCAGTCCATCCAAACAAAGAGGTGATTCAGTCCATCCAAACAAAGAGGTGAATCGAATGCAGGTCGCCACTACAGTTCAACCAATCAATTATGACTTTTGAGTAAAAGCACTTAACACGAACTATAGCGCTTGTGGTCATAAGCATAATTTTTTTAGGTTTGCTTGGGTTTCGATTCGGGGTATGGAAACATCACTATGGAGGGGGCGTGACCCACGACCCCACTCCATGTTGTAAACGGATTATAATGGGAAGTGGGGAGGGCGTAGTCATACCACCCTTTCCCCCTTGGTTAATACGATGGCTTTAATGAAATGGGAGGGAGAAGAGGTGTGGCGTGCCACCCCCTTCCCCTTTCTTTACTTGTTATTTAAGAATATTTTAAAAATAAAGTGGAAGAGTA
>WSFP011502356.1:0-13746 GCA_009831015.1 Picea engelmannii | reverse complement strand
CCACCCTCTATTTGCCTCACACATCTCTCATTGAGCATTTGTGAGCATTTGAAGTTTGTGGAGCTGCATTGAAGAGTTGTAATTTGAAAAGAACTTGGAGCTTGTTTGCATTTTTTATGGTTTGTTTCCAATGGATTTGCCATCCAAACAAGGAGATTTGCAAAAATAAAAATAAAAATAATTAAAATAGGGTTTGCATTTTGCAGATTTGTTTGCATTTATCATGACCCCCGAGACCAAAGACCCTACATGGCTCCATGCTAATGTTGTTGATAGGGAGATTTATTGCAAATATTGTAAGAAGCACATAAAAGGGAGGGGCATTCAAAGACTAAAAGATCACTTGGCTGGTCAAAGAGACCAAGTTGACCCATGTGATAATCTTGACATTCAGCCCATTAGAGTGGAAATGCAAACCTTCTTGAAAAAATTAAAGCAAACAAGGCCAAGCAAAAAGAGACCCTAATGTTGAAGGTTCTTGCTCTAACCCTTTTGTTATTTGTTAGTGACACCTTCCGATATGTTCCTCCCATTCATAAAAATTGACCTAGAGTTATAGACTCAATTCCTTAAAGAGGAAGAGAATACAAGGTTTTTTCACCCACCCCACCCCACCAGTGCCTCTTAGCCCAGCATAGATAACCACTAAACGAAGCAATACAAGGAATATGTTTTTGAATACATCGCTTGATGGTGGTATGATACTAATATCCCCTTCAATGCTTCTTGCTCACCTTATTACCAACCTATGTTGGATTTCATTGTTACTGCTAGTAACGGCTTCAAAGACCCTATTATGCATGACCTGAGGAGATTTCTTTTGCAAAAAAAAGTTGGGTCCATAAATGACTACTTGAAGAGTTTTAAAGGGTCATCGACCAAAACAAGAGGTACCATCATGTCAAATGGATGGAGTGATGGAAATAACCGTACCATAATAAATTCCAATGTCCCTTGCCCACAAGGAACCATATTTTTGAAATTGGTACATGAGTCTAATAGGGTGAAAGATGCAAACTTGTTATTTGGACATTTGAATGAGATTGTGTGGAGGTGGCAATGACCAATGCTATTTATATCATCACAGATAATGCCTATAACTATGTTATTTATATCATCACAAATAATGCCTCTGACTATGTTCTTCTTGGTAAGATGTTAGATAAGATAAGTATATTAATATGTGACAAATGACCAAAAAGGTAGGTCAATGTGGTTGTTTTGGTACAATGATGTCTATACAAAGCAAGAGCGCAAAATCAACTCCTATATCAAAGCAAGAAGTAAAATAGAATAGAAGTCTAATCTAAAAACCTAGAGAGTCGACTCCACAAAAGGAGAGGCAGTCAAGGAGGGAGAGATGTATGAGTAAATGTAAAACCATATTTTGGACCCCATGTATATCGCACACTGCATAGACCTCGTGCTTGAGAATACATGCAAAGAGGATTGGGTCAAGAACACTAGATCATGCCATGAGCATAACAAAATACATCTACAACCACTCATGGGTATTGAACATAATAAGGAAAAACACAAGGAGCAGGGAGCTTGTTAGGCCTACCTTCGCCAAATTTCCAACAAACTTCCTCACATTGCAATCTCTCATTTTCTACGCATAGAACTTGAAAAAGATGTTTTCAAGTGATGAATGGAATGCATCTAAATGGAACAGTAAACATGATGGGACAAACATCAAAAAGAAAGTTTTGAGAACTTATTTGGGAAAAAAGCAACAAAGGTTGTGAAAATTGGCAAGCCCCTCGTCATGGTGTTGCCACTGGTGGATGGGGAAAATTGGCCATGGGTTACATTTATGAAGCCATGGATCAAGCAAAGGAGCAAATAAAGGCAGCATATAGGGTTGGAGTAGCATAGTATGGGACGATATGGGATATAATTGATAACAAATGAAACAATTAACTCCAACGCCCTATACATGCAATGAGGTATTTCCTAAACCCAAGGTATCATTACAACTCTAACTTTGGAGAAGATCAAATTGAGGAGGTCACAAATGGATTGTGAGAGTGCCTAGAGCACATGGTCACCGATAAGAGTCAACATATACACCAACAAATCAATGCTTTAAATAGAGCCACAGCCACAAGTACCTCTAGAAAAAACCTAGCAAACATTGCAAGAGATGTGGACCAACCAAGTAAGCAATTCACGAGTTCAATTGTTTAAATACTTGAATTTCTCGCCAAATTGCAATTTATTTATTGAATTAAATAACTTTGTCTTTGATTGTCGTGATTTATCACAACACATTGGTGGGACTCATATGGTAGCCATTGTCCCCAGTTGCAAAAGTTTGCAATTCGGATCTTGAGACAAACTTGTAGCGCTTCCAAGTGTGAGCACCACTGGTCCTATTCCTAGCATAGTCATGAATTGGATGATTGATTGTGTTAATCATTGACATATAGTAGCTTGTAGCATGATGTTTTTTGGACTCTAAAGGCCACTTAGAGCTTCATTGCTCATGTATTTTGTTTCGGATATGTATTGCACTCAATGCCATTTTTCTATATTCAACCTTATATGGTATATATATGAGCAAACTTTGTATATTTGGTCTCTAATGGTTTGGATTTACATTGATGTACAAGCTTGTTGCATTGTATGCCTATGTGTATTTAAGTAAATTGGTTCATAAACTGAGTCATTGATTGATTCTAATCCAAGTCCAATTCGACCCTCGACGATTATAAGTCTAATTCTGACTTTTAAAACATTGGTCGATGTATTTACACCTTTTGAAGTTAAGTTTACTTAGATAGTTTTTATTTACTTAGGTAAGTCAACGATTAGGTGTGCACATGTATCTACCCTTGGAGTTAGGTGAGTGCACACCTTCCCAACTACCAATCTCATCTACCAGTG
Source organism: Picea engelmannii (assembly GCA_009831015.1). Classification (NCBI taxonomy): domain Eukaryota; kingdom Viridiplantae; phylum Streptophyta; class Pinopsida; order Pinales; family Pinaceae; genus Picea; species Picea engelmannii. Next base: position 10,857 of record WSFP011502356.1, on the reverse strand, counting down.
GATGTTGACCAACAGTTATGCTAGAAGTTGTGAGTGTTCGATGTACGCCATGTAGATGGTCACTAATAGCTCAATTGCTCCTATATAATGGACTCAATGTCTTTGTAATCGTAAGAAAGTGCGAGGAACTCATTATTAATAATATATTGAGTTTATATTTTAATCATGTCTCGTCCCCTTTATGACCATGGGTAAAACCCGAAGTTCACATGGTACCAAAGCATACTATTGCTTTGATTTTTACATGGTAGCAAAGCATGTACATATTGCCCTACATTTATGAGCATTACTCCCCATGGATATGAGGGTGTGCTCAATCTTTCTCATGCATGGTAGCACCTACATTTTCTCCCTTAGCTTTATGGCAATTATGAAAGCCCATTGCAAATCTCGACATTATTCACATGCAGAATGTGTTAATTTGGCCATTGTGAATTTTTTTTGGACAATACTCCTATCTTAAAAAGCCATGCCCAGTTTTCATGAAAATTTGCTTGCACACATAGTGGTATAGACTATTCCTCTTCCAATGCAGCAAACGGGCTCTCCCAATAGCCATCTAGCCCATCAAATGACCATATGACCCAATTTCAGTCCAAATTGCATGCTCTGTTTCTGAACATTGGGAACAGTTTTTCCCAAATCTAATGACACCATTGTGTCCAAAGAAATTGAATTAGCTAAGTTAGGCTTTTGTCTTGCTCAAATCGGACCATGTTTGCTCTTGATGAAGCCTATTGCTCACTAGTACATGATCGTGAGAACTATACAGCCTATATGGCCGCCGCCTCTTCAACTTGATGCAATTCAGCCTTGAATAATTTGCATTTTTTTGCAAATGTGAATGAAGAATCAAGCAAAAACATTTTTCCTTTCACAAAAATTATGCCCTCATCTCTACGATCCATCTCTACAAGGTTGAAGACCCTCATTCTCTTCCAAGTAGTCTAAACATGCAACAAATTGGCCAATTTTCAGCTGCTCAAAATAACGGGAGGGGAAACTAGCATTTTTGGTCTAAAATCCAATAGCAATCATTTTGGATTGATAAAATCATAGCTGTGACATGTTAACATTACACAATCCGGTTGCAGTAGAGGCATTTGAGGGTGTTGAATCCATTTTTGCATTAAAAACAACAATTTCATCCATCCAAAATTGCAATTTCTGCAAAGATTTCCTTGTCGGGTTACGGTAATGGCAAATCAAGCAAAGATTACCTTGTTAGATTACGGTGATGGCAAATCAGACAAGGTCAAAAACATAAAATGTTTGGCCTTCTACATTCTCTCATGTGGCCTTCTTCAATCTCTTATGTGGCTCAAAAGATTTACTAGGTCCCTAACGAATTGCAAATCTGCTGCCTGGCATGGAGAATTTGCACACTGAAGCTTCTCCCATGCATTTTAATGGATGGCTATGTGAAGGATTTTTAATTCTTCATTATTGACTTGTCCACATTCATAAGTTGAGCACTTTCTTCTTCCTTTCTGTGTATTTTGTTTTCATATATCATTAAGGAAGGAACACTTGTAAACGGCATATGGGAGCTTGTAAAAGTGGTGTATGGGCTAGGTTATCCTCTCTTATTTTTACTTTGGTTTTTATGGCACACCCTCTCTTATTTTTACCTTGGTTTTATGGCACATTTATGGCACACCCCCTCTTATTTTTACCTTGGTTTTAGCCTTTTAGGCACATTTATGCCAAACCCTATGATCGAGGCTAATCTGCGAGAGACTATGGGACTTTATTGAAATTTATTTCCAATTTTATTGTAATCTCATGAACGCAATATTTTGGCCATAGTTACCTCATACTGAATCAGTATTCCATTCTATTTGACCTATTGTGGAGAGAATTATCTTGGCTTTCCATAAAGTAGTTGCACGCCACCTCTTGTATATCTTTCTTGAGATCTTTTCTTTCGAGGACGAAGCCCTCTTTTCTTTGACAACTTTTTTGAAGAAGTCTTCGTAGAGTATTTTTTGCCATAATTTTGGCATATGAGCTCTAAATTCAATTCCAATTTCCGCCATAAGCATTTTCTAGAATGTTCAACAATCTTTCCTTTGATGGTTCTTTTTTCAAAGAAATTTAAAACAAAAAAGAAAATTTGTTTTTTGTTTCCTCCTATTTGTATTAAGTACCTTATCAAGCCTTCGTTGATGGGACCCACTTTTAAGGAATTGTCTCCCACCTTCTTCTATGGCATCTTTTGGGTAGAACTCCTTCAACAACATTGGACATGTCGTCCAAGTAGTGGATTTTGGGCCACTCGTGCAACATTTTGTTGAGTTTCTTCGCCTTGTGGCACTATTGTTGGGCGGTTTCATCTACCACTTCCGCCATTGCCATCACCAGCATCGTGGAGACAAGTTATACATTTTCCCAACCCGCTCATCCTTGCAAGAGGTTCTCTAGTTGGTTCTCATCCTTTTTGGGAACTTTCTTTTGCGGCTCGATAAGCACATTGTTACACAACTGATAGGCCCACATCTTGTTTCATTTTCTTGTACTTTCATGTTCTGCAACATAATATTATGAGAATTGATTCTTCATTTACACATGGGTACTTTATTTGGCCTTGTTTTCAGGACCCATATTGAGAATTGTTGTCCTTCATGGCTTTATTTGTAGTGTACAACATTGGACATGTAGTCCAAGTAGTGGATTTTGGGCCACTTGTGCAAATGCCTTTCGAGTGTCACCAGGCGTTTGCCTCCATGACCATGCACAGCCTTGCCTTGCAGGCCTTGGAGCTAGCCACTTTGGAGTGTTTCTTGGTTGGGTTGTTAGACATCACTGTCATCTTCAACTTGACCCTCCATCCTTTTGACATCTATGTGACATCCATCACCATCATCTACGTCCACCTAGTTCAGCATTGTGGAGTAATGGCATGCAATGCTTCCTCAAGTGATCCTTTATGATTCATTGCTTTGTTCGACATTAGTGTTTCTTGAAAGTGAGCGAGAGGGATTGGCATATATAAGGACACTCAATTTATGTTGTTTTCTTGATTGTACATGAGTACATGATTAGGCCTTCATGCCAAGACTCATTTCAGAGGATCGGCCTCCTTTTCCACTCCTCCTTAGGTTGCACTTAGAATTAGTGTATTTACACCTTTTGATATTAAGTTTACTTGGGTAGTTTTTATTTGCTTACGTAAGTCAACAATTAGGTGTGCATATATATCTACCCAGAGAGTTAGGTGGGCACACACCTTCTCAGCGACCAATCGCAATGTTGACCAGTAGCTGCATTGGTAGTTATGACTAGTAGATGTAGGACATGTAGATAGTGATTGTTAGCTCCACTACTCCTATATAACGGAGTCAACGTCTTTGTAATCGTGAGAAAGTGTGAGGAAATCATTACTAATATTATATTGAATTTACATTTTAATCATGTCTCATCCCCTTTATGATCTGGAGTAATACTGAGTTATTTCAACAATGAGAAAAACCTTCCCTTGAATACCCTTTTGGTTTTTACTAATACCAAGGTAGGGTTTGAAAGACCTTTACAAAGAAACCTATGTTTCTTCTTTTATTAAAATAAAAACAAAATCCATTTTAAGTGTTTTTTTAATTCACTTGAAATAAGTTACCTTAGAAATTTAATTGACACTCCTCATGAAACATTTGATAATATGTATAAATGTATAATATATGTTATAATATAAAGTATGCTATATATTAAATCAAGCTTTGGTCATAGAGTAAGACCTAAAACTATTTTTAATTGGCTAAAAGCTCATCTTCCACGGGCATAATGAAACGGGTTAATAGCCCAAGACCTGGGGGCACTGGCAAGGGTGAAAGTCTACCCCCTTACAAACCACCAGCAGGTCATTTCAGGTGGCATGGTTTTCCTTGAATAATGGTGATGAGTCCACCCACATTCGCAAATAGCAACCAATGATGGTTGTCCTCACTACCAATTGATAACCAAGTTATGAAAGGTTTTGCCACTTTAAAAAAAATCAAGCTTTACTTAACCCAAAAGATCTCTTCACATTTGATTTATTCGATTGACACCTAAGCTTTTTTTATCATCACAATCGTAAGCTTGTGAATATCCTTTTATTTAATTAACTTCACCTTTGTGATAATGGCGGTTATTGGTAGCAAAGGCGACCTCTGACAGAACAGTGAACTTCTCACTTATTATTTTTGTCAATCGTGATAATATTGGCAATTCTAGACAAACAACATTGTTGTAGGTTGGACATTATCTCGACACCTTTTACTGGGCACAATATGACCACATAGGTTGAAGGTAATATATTCGTGGTTTTGGTCTACGGCCCGTCAAAGATTGGTGGCTTTGCCCTGACTATTTCTCCAAGGAATTATTGGCGGATCCCTTTATATATATATATATATATATATATATATATATATATATATATATATATATATATATATTAACTAGTTAATTCTTGTGTCGAACAGCAATAGACAACTTTTATCCTTTGTTGCTTTCTTGATTTTATATATCTAATTTTTGGTTCTAGAGACATGGCCCACGACCATTCCTCTGAACAGCGAATGAATAAATATATATGTATGATCTAGCAATAATTTATAATAGCCAACGGTGACTTAAATGCACTGATTCTTTCTACACGGATGTGCATTTCAATTGGCTTTTATGGTGGTTTTTTAATAAAACAGGTGCAGAATGATGATAAAAAATGAAACTTTCAGCACGATATCTCTTGTTCCTTCTCCTTCAATTTGTTGGGTATGTGTTATATTCTTTGCATGTGTGTGTGTGGACGCGTCAGATTCGACAACTGTGTTTGACGATCCCTCTAGTAGTGCTTGTTGTGTCGTGTGCGTCGAGCACTTCCTAGGGGGGTCCCAGGGGGGGGCAGGTATGGCCCCCCTAGTTACGCGCAGCGTTCGGCACCGAGCGGTAGCCCGGGGCTGACAGGGTTCGGGGAAGCACCCCGAAATATTTTTTTTTTGGGCGATTTTTGCTATTTTTAGCGGATTTTGCTATTTTTAGCGGTTTTCTAAATTAATCCCAGATTAAGGGATTAGGGTTTTGGTATCTACGGAATACCTAAAAACATTGTATATATTGTATGGTGAATGGTGAAATTCAATATAATGAAGATAAGAGAGGTTTTCCCCAGTTGAGGGTTTCCGGTAGAAATCTCTATGTACTATGTGTATGAGCCATTGATTAATTTATGTTTTGCTTAAGAATCCATATGCATTGCTTTACTTCACAGGTTTAAAACTTACACAATTTTGCCTCTAGAATTTTCAGCACATCATTCACTTGTTTTTTTATTTTTTTTATTCTCTTTGTTCCTGCTCAATGCACAATTTGGAAGATTTAGTTAGAATCTCTCTTTCTTTTCCTTTTTTTTTCTCTTTTTTTGTTATATCAATATGGTAAATGGCAACGGAATGGAATGCAAGCATGTTGACTGAAAGTGGATGGCCACAGATCATAAAGTTCTATTGCATCTTGGAAAAAGTTTGGCACCCAACATGCATATCAAAACCGCTCTAGTACCACTATCATGAACTAAACAGTTGATTAAGTAAGCCATAACATAAAAAGGGGGCATCGGTCCATTAATATAATGTCCAAAGAATAGAAATAATATTTAATAAAATGAATGATACAATGATGATTGAAAGGTAGTCAAGAAAATTTTTGGACACATCCATGCTTAGCATGGATGTAACCCTTAAGTCATAATAACTATTATGACTAATAATCCAATTTATATTGATTACAGTTTCATCTCACTATCAAATATAAGGGCAACACTAACAAGATGGCATACATGTTGTCAAGACCACCAGTGCCTAAGATTACAGCTTTTGGGTACTCTAATGCACATGGAACCTTTCACCCATGATGCATACAAAGAAGAATACACAGAAGATGAGGAATTCGAGGAGACATTTCAGCAATTGTAAGGCCAAGCCAATGAAGAAGGCAACAACAAGGCTCACTACCATTTCCAAACCGGGTTGCTTTAAATGCTCGATAAGCCCTATGTACCAGAAGGTGAGAGAACACAACTTATAATAGAGGATCATACCTCCAAAGTTGCAAGGCATTTTGGTGTTGGAAAAACAATAGCCAACTAGCCTAGGTATGTGTATTGGCCCCAAACGCAAGATATGGCTCAGTTCAATAGATGATGCATACTTTGTTGTATACATAAACCCAATAAGATAAAGCAAGGCCTATACGGCCCCTTAGGTGTACCTAATAGGCCATGGAAGGCTATATCCATGGACTTTGTGGTTTCGGGGGAGGGTTTGTCATGAACCAAGCAAAATTATGACTATCACTTTGTGGTACTAGAAAAATTTAGTAAGATGTACATCCTAACTCTTTGTAATAAAACCATAAAGGGACAAGATGCAGCAATATTGTTCCTTGAGAGGGTCTAGGTGAAATTTCAATACCAAGGAGCATCGTTTTTAACCAGGATAGAAGATTTCTTAATGCCTTTTGGACTACACTTTGGGTGAAGAGGGATTCCAAGTTGAAGAGATCTATAGTTTTCCATCCACAAATGGATGGAACATTGAAGTGGTGAACAAGCATTGGTTCAGCTTTTGAGAGGTTACAATTAGAAGCATCCAAAGACCTAAGTGAGAAATTGATCTGCATTAAACACTCTTGTTATAGAGCAATCCACGCTTCCACTAGTAAATCTCATTTTGAATCTTGTTATGGATATTTGCCACCTTCACCTTTAGATGTTGTGTGTGGGCAGCATTGAGGAAAGAAGAAAGGTACCACAAGAGAAGCACTAAACACTAAAAGACTCATAGATAAGATTTGGTAGATCCATTTGCAAGGACAAGAGACACTAAAGAAATTGCAAGAAAATTACAAGGCCATGTATGATCAACATAGGCTAAGAAATCATTCACAATACGAGGATGAGTCTACTTGCACCCGATTAAACAGAGGTTGCAGGGACCTAGTAAGAAAATCAAGTCTTTGAGATATGGGCATTTTGCACTATTGGAAAAGGTAAGCCATGATGGTTACAATGTCAATTTACCTCCACACATACACATTTACTCAATGGTGAATGTGAAGTATCTGAAACTCCGTCGACAATCCACTCTTGATGAGGAAAATAAGGGGCAAGTATTGCCTTCCATAGAAAACTTGAAATCATATGTGCTACAAAGGTTACCAGAAGATGTGCTTTTGAAGGGAAAATCGAAAGGAATAAATTCATAGAATGGGTTGACAAGAGCTTTTGCAAGTTGCACTAAAAAGGCAACTACCAGCCAAAGCAAAGTGGTACTCCAAGGAGAAAGTTGAGGAACTTTTTCCTCATCTACTTAAAAAGTAGAAGATTTTGGGGACCAAGAGCCTCAGAAAATGAGGAGGTATAATTAAAAAATGGATCGTTATATATTTTATCATCATTTTGGGTACTTTCTGGTGTGTAAAAACAGAGCTATGGACTTGTCAAACCCATTTTAGGGGTCCATCCTGATTTGGTGATTTGGTGATTTGGGATCCTGAATCTTTTGAAGCCCATTTTGAGAACTAAGAGGATGTTTTTCGGGTTGCAACTTTGGAAAAAACGTTTAGAGCCCCTCAACATTGTTTTTCCTATTAAGAGCTTTCCAACAATACAAAGAGTACCTCAATTGGAGTATGCGTGAAGGAGTTATCCCTCCGACAAGTTGACCTATGCTTTGATCACCACAATGTCAAGTGGATGCCTCATCCACTCCCGTTATTCAAACATGTGCAGATAGTCACATGTAATATTTCAAGCAGATTCTAGAGCGTCCAAAACCCTAATCATAATCAGGATTTATGGCATGCAAAAACCCTAACTCAAATTGGGAGTTCTCATAACTTTAACAACTATTGGGACATGTTGAAAACTAAATCGCAAGGGAAGAAAGGGATTATGTTCCTGTTGTAATGATTTATTGTTTTGTCACTAAGCAAAACAAAAAAGTGACAAATGATAGCATAGGAAAGGAAGGATCTAGGAAGGGTTGCAACACATCATTCAATATGGTGCATTACATAAACCCAAAGGCATTACCAACCATTCATATATACTTTGCCTTGTTTTGAACGCAAACCTCCAAGTGTCTTCTTCTTTGACTCACACCTGGTAGTATCCCGATTTGAGGTCTAATTTGGTGAAGTATTTGGCATTCTATAGTGGGTCCAACAAGTCATTGATCTTAGATAATGAATATTGATTCTTGAGACTAATCTTGTTAAGAGCTCTATAGTCAATACACATTCTCCAAGTTCCAACCTTGTTTGGCACTACGATGATAGGTGACCCACAAAGTGAAGTACTTGGTCTTATGACTACTTGCTCCAACAATTGATGCAACTGCTTCTTTACTTCATATGCTTCCATATGGATTGTTTGTATAGTCCTATGTTTGGAAATGCCTATTGTTTCTGCTCTTTTGTAGATCCCTCTAAAGATGCCTTCACTTCTATCAATTCATCTCCTTGATGAATCTGACTCAATATGGGTAATACAAACTTCCCACTTGAGCTTAATCAGTTTCTTTAGCTTGGTTAGCACTTCCTTAAGAGATCATGAATTTACCTTTATGTGCATTGATGATGAAAAATTTTCCATCCTTGACTAGGCAGTATAAGTTTGCTCTCCTTGTGAAGATAACATCCCTTAGGTACATGTAAAGGATCCCAAACACTACACCACACACATCAAGTGGCACCACATCCACCTCCACTTCATCAATGTAATTTACACTAATGGCAAATTTGATCTTTCACTGCTAAGTGACTCATGACTCTACATCCTTATTTACCCATTCCAATGGTTATGGGCGAGGATGGTTGTGTACTTCCAATCCAAGCTTACTTACAAGATCCTTTATTATGAGGTTGGCTTTGTGAACCAAAGTCAAATAAAGATCCACCATTGTCTTCTTAAATTGAATATTGATACATAAGAGCTTGATCATCTCCTTCTCTTCCATGTGATGACAATTGCTCATGTTCACCTCCCTCTGCATTCTAGTACAAACAATCTACTCATTTACATCTAAGTTGCTCTCAACCCAGTTCCCCGAATCCATGCTTAACATGTTCTTCTTGAGCTCCTACTTGCAATTCCTTGGATTCAACACAAGATGTAGCTTCAAACACTTAGCTTCAGTATGATCGTCTATGTTATAATGGTTGCAATGATTGTTAAGATCCTGCAACTATTGTAGATTTTTTAGGAACTAGTGTTAAAATTTTAAGAATTTCCATTACAATTATCTTAAATCAACATTTAATCAATAACTATTATATGCACAAGGATCACTGAAAGAAAGACAATCACAGTACACAAGAGAACACAAGACTTATCCTGGGAAACCCTCATGGGGGAGAAAACCCAACAATTTCTTTATGTATAGATTCTTCAACCAAGAACAATGCCAAGACAGAAAACAGATAAACCCTTGTTGCGTCTCCCTCTCTCTCTCTCCAAGACTTGCGCACACTTTTCTCTCTCTTATGCTTGAGTGAGTGAGTGGAGTGAAATGAGGCGTCTAGCCTCTCTTATTTATACACAATGACATGCCCTCTTTTGTCATTAGGGCCAACTTGACATATTACACTTCATTAGCCACAATAGGGGCCGACTTGACTAAATTGACTTACAATGACTTTTAGGGTTTTGTGATGGCCTCAATGGGGCCGACTTTACAAGTACAATTTGTCATTTCCCTTTTAGGGTTTTAACATGATCAAATACAAAAATAAGTACAATAAGAATATCTTTCGCAGCTACATATTCTTCAACACTCCCTCTTAGCTAGGAAGGTATTCTTCAAGTTAATTTGCTTCTGCATGTCTATACACTTCGGCCATTATCTTGTTGAATTTCACGAATCTATACATCATAAGAAGTTTTGAACTTTCACTGGAGTAGCGTACCAGCCTTTGTTGGAGTAGCATAGCAACCTACGTTGGGGTAACATACCAGCCTGCGTTGGAGTAGCATACCAACCTGCACTGGGGTAACATACCAACCTGTGTTGGAGTAGCATACCAACCTGCTAGGGTAACACTTCCCACTACTGGGGAACACATCACTTCCCACTAATGGAGAAATCTATTTGGACCACTCCAAGTTTGTCCCTAACAGAGGCTTGGTCAACATATATGCTACCTATTCGTCGATACCAATATACTGGAGCTTTACTGCTCCCTTCTCTACCATGTCCCAGACATAATGGTATTTGATCTCGACATGCATGGATTTTATCATAGAACACTTGAACAACTTTTGCACAACTCCGGCTTTCACACCAGATACAAGTCGCCTCCAGTCCGAGACCAAATAACCTAGATAGCAATTCTCGAAGCCACGTTGTTGCTACACATGCTGCCAAATACTCAGCTTCAACTGTACTGAGCGCCACACATGACTGCTTTTTGCATCCGGTGGAGCCTCCTGCTCCTTACTGTAGTACCCAGCTCCCTCTTGAGCATTGATTATCAACTAGATCTTTAACCTGCTAACTTCATCACTTGTCCTCCAGAATAAGTCTCGTCGTCCTTTTCTTGTAGGTCTTACCTACAAGTCAAATTCAATCCAATAGTCAGCAACATTCCATAATCATGAAATTAATCAAGGCATAAAGCAATAACAATTTCTTAAGTACGATGACATAGTACTCATAGTCATGCAACCACACATAAGGTTTTATTATCTTTGGCCACACTTATGCTTAGCACTCATCCACATACCAATACATGTGGCAACTATCTAGATGTCTTCTACCAGAACATACTATAAGGAGCGTGCTACTTCAAGCATGATAGCAAAGAGGTTTCATCCTA
>ML887075.1:0-10527 GCA_009831015.1 Picea engelmannii | reverse complement strand
GCCTTGCGAGGCAAGTTTGGAGCTAGTTGTTCTTTGGTTTAGTGTGCATGGCCCCTTTGTGGCTCGGGGGGCTCAAGGGGAAGAAGAGTACCCCTAGTGTTGGTTGGGAGGTATCGGAGAAGTCACATCAACCGGAAAGAAGGAGATGGACGGAGCGCGTGCGGGACAACGACTCGGAGATGTCACCTTGGGCTACAGTACGCATGCGTTTATTTGAATGGTAGATTATTATTCTTCTTGCACTTTCATTACTGTACTTCTATTGTGTAAAGAAATTTATTTTACTCATAGTTTTTAATCAAGAATTTAAAGAGATTATAGCTTTACGCTCCTTGATTTTGATTTGATTCCCTTGGCAACTCGATCCCCGATTGTTGTGACTATTATGTTTTGTTTTACTGATTATTGTGATTATATTGTTCTTTATCTTCTTCCCTTATCCCTAGGTCATCAGTCCATGCTTGAGCAGTCAGCCAGGAGCTGAATCGACGGTCCTGACTTCGGTGCATAATGACCTATAGATTATAATGCCCCATTTTTTTGTATATGGATGATGAGTGAAGGATAATTTAGCCCAGTTGTCTACCCCTTTCTTATCTATGTGTTTTCACCCTTATTTTCCCAACATTCAACCCACTCTTCTTGGCACCTTACACCCAATGGTTTGTATTTATTGTTACCACAACAAATCCATCATTTACTCTGCGATTTATTATATTTTGATGGCAACTGACTCTGAGTTTTTAATACATCTGGCCTGCGAATTTCCTCTACAATTTAATATATTTTGATGGAAAAATTACCTTGTGTTTTCACTACATCTGGCCTTCGAAATTACTCTACAATTTATTACATTGATGGCAAATTTTACGCTGCATTTTTTATTGTTCCATTGACTGCGAATTTACTTTATTTTACTTTTCTTTGGGTGAAAATTTCAATGTGATGTTCATATATATATTTGACTGTGAGTGACCATTTTATTGTCTTCGTTTTACCCAACCCTTACCACAGCATGGATTGCATCGATTGGCATTGACTGGATTGGTTTGAATGGCTATTTTCTATACCTCTGCGATTGTAGTTATGTTTTTGTTTTACAGTGCGAATTATTATGCAGCAATTAAATGAATGTATTAATTTCATAGAGTTTTTACACAACGATTATTGGCATCGATTAATTCCGTAGAGTTTTTAAATTCCATTAATGTATTTAAACATTGCTTGTTGTTGGCAATGTAATTTAAACCAGTGATTTTACCTTTATTATGACAACCATTGTAATAACAACAACATTCTGGAAAAACAAACTAATGTTGTTTATATCTATTCTATTGACAACAAAATTAGATGTAAGGTGCAACGATACCAAGCATTAATAAACGATAGCAATAAGATTGATTGTGTTTTTTTCCCCTGAGAATGATTGTGTTTTACCATAAAATGACTGATTTTTTACCCTGTGAATGGTTGTGTTTTACCTTGTGATTGACTGCGTGTTTACCATGCAAATATATGCATTTTTAATATGTCATGACAACAACATCATATTTTCTTTCTCGGTGATTTCATCTATATTTGTGCCATCCATACCCTCCATTTACTGAATGCGAATTGATTACTCGTTGACATCATTTTATATAAACCATTTATCTCTGCGTTGGTTAGACAGTATTACCTCTGTTCTGATTAGAAATAAATTCTTTTGACAGTGTTGAATATACATATCTGAGTTTTATTTAAAGCATTCTATATATAGAGATCTACAACATACATTGAATATATATAGTGATCTACAACCTTATAAACATAGAGAGATATATAGTTGTCTAAAGGATGGCAATATAAATTAGACAACAATATCATCATTTGCATCCTTAGTGTTAAAATATTTATTATCTATCATTAGTGTTAGACTTATTAATAGATAGCCAGTTTGATAGAAAGGATTCATAAGATGATAGTGAATTTATATATTTTATTAGACAACATTATCATGTGTTAAATAGACAAATATGTCATGTAGTTAATAGAGAGAGATACCACTCTTTTGGTAGAGAGAATTAGTTTATATTATTGGATAGCAATAGCATATAATTGTTAGTCAATGAATAATATTGTTTATGTTCAAGGTGAACAAACTCCACATACGCCATCCTCATAATGGAACTTTTAATCAAACATATTACATACATTTAAGTACCTCAACTAACATATCTTTTAAAGTGAATTGAACTTGAAGAAAAATAAAAGTAGATTGTGATAGAAATTATTAAATTTATACTAATACTAAATGATGCAAAAGTTTAATAAATATTGGATTTTTATTAAACAAAATAGGAGTATCCTTTGTTACACAAAGTGATAAATGTTGAATTAATAAGATTGTTAGACATAGTGGTTTGTTGGCATAATAGTTCAATTTCTTGGTCAAGATTAATGGTCGAGGGATTAGTAGTCTTAATTTCTAAAAACAACTAATAGTTTAACAATTAATTGGTGACTATGTGCGTTGCGCCTTAAGTCGAGATGGAAAGGGTTGTTGGTCATAGTCGTTTCACCTATAGGCTTCCTTGTAGGAAACAAGAATCCTCTGGTCATTCGCGTAATTTTAATTGAGTGTTGTCATATTGTGTCCTGTCGACATGATGCTTGGGTGTGTGGGTATCATCTTCTTGACATTTATTTTGGTCTCCTAGCACATGGAATTTTTCTTGAGTCTGTGGTCCAGATAGGCTATGTTGTGTCATGGTTATTGTCACGCCTATCACCTAGCAATGCATGATTCCTGTTGAGGGGATCATTACGTGCCCTAATGGATAGAGGAAAATGATAACTTGGCCAGATTTTGTGCTTCCCGTTGTGGGCGTCATTCATTGTAGTTGATGTTGGTTCTTGGGTTGTAATGCCTTCAGGCATTGGTTTTGCACACCATGTAGGTTTATAATTACTGGTCGCCGAGGCTGTTGTGTCAGGAATGTGGAATTTTTACTTTATCTTGTAGGCGTTGTCGTGTTTGTTTCAGGCAGGTAGTTGTTTATAACTGTCTTGATTTTCGCTTGTTTCGCCTAGTTTCCCGTTGTGCTAGTGTGTTGAATCGTTGTCGTCTGTTTTTTGATCTGCATGTCTGGTGTTTGTCATCAAGTTGTGTGGTACAATTGTTGTCGTCATTACCATCCTTCCTAAAAATAAAAATAAAATGGCACTTTTTTCTCCACTTGTAGTCATAATGACAAGGGTCCTTACAAATGGTATTAGAGGGGGTTTCGACCCGCGACTTGGGATCATTACGAATTTCATTGATTTGATTTCTAATTATAAGGTTGCTAATTAATTTGAGTTGTATTCATGCAGGTGATCATGGTTAGAGGACATTGCAGAGGCAGATGATGGGGTGTTAGGGGAGGAGGTGCGACGCCTCCAGTAGAAACCAGGCCTGAGGGTTCTAGCCCCCAAGGAGATGAACAAGTTGTCAGGCAAGAGAAGATAATAGTGGGTGATGTGGTTGGGATGATGAGGTCCTTTAAGAGTATTTCTGAGGCACTGATCATTCGTTTGGATAGAGATGAGGCCAGGGCACCGGCACCCCCTAAAGGTCAAATTTCCTTAGTTCTTTAGGGACCCAGATGGCGTAGCCACTGAGGCATGGTTGGAGAATATGGCGATGTGATTTGCACTTCGTGACTATACCTCCAACATGAAGGTCTGCATGGTGGTATTTAAACTAAATGGGAGAACTCTTCTATGTTGGAAGACACTACTGCCACAATTGAACATGGTCATCGAAGACATGACATGGGAAATGTTCGAGGAATGGTTCCGAGAGAGGTACCTATTAGAGGAATTCATTGAGTGATAACTCAACGAGTTCAAAGCTTTGCGACATGGCAACCATAGGGTGTCCGATTATGAGGCCTGTTTTATGGAGTTTCTTCGGTATGCTCTGCACCTCAATAACAAGAAACTTAAGGTCAATAGGTTCTTGTTTGGCCTTAACGTTAGCATACGTGAAAACGTTAGGATTCTGATGCCTCATACATTGCATGATGTCATACAGAAGGACCTCATAGCAGAGGAGGAGCTTATCAGCAGGGGTCAGAGAAGGACTCCTGCGAGACCAACATGGTAGGTGTCGTCTGGTGCGTAACAACATCAGACACCAACCAAACATACTCCAGGATATCGTGGCTTCCAGAGAGGATCCACTTTCACTACACCTCGGCGATGAGCATCTCAGCAACAGACTCCTTACAAAGGACCACAATATCAACAGTAGTGTCATTTGCAGCCACAACAGTTTAGGCCTGTTCAATAGAACAGACTAGGATTCTAGGTCGGTGGGCCATCAACTTCTACTTCGGGTACTAGGAGTACTAGACCGAAGAAGGGGTGTTGGACATGTGGAGAACCACACTACTAGCACGACTTCCCAGTGGAGAGGACTAAAGAGTCTGGATCAACCAGACCCTCTACCATGGGAGATTTGGGAAAGGCCCATAGGATTCATGCAATGGGGAATAACCACCAGGCAGAGCACCAGTTGGTTGTTCTCAACACTTCAAGTACCATTGCTGAACAAACCCTTAGTATTTTGATAGATCTCGGTGCTACCGAGAGTTTCATTTCAGGTGCAGTGCTAAAGAGGATTAAGGTAAAGGCAGTCGAACATGATGCATTTATCTTTGTAGATATGGCTTCGAGATACAAACATAAGGTTGGAAGAAGGGTTACAGGTTGTACCCTTAACTTGGGAGAGTTTGTCACCAGGACTAGCTTGTATTTCATGATCTTAGGATCTTACAACATCATGATCGGTATGGACTGGTTGGAATCACATAAGGAGATACTCAACTATAAAATGAAACGATTGAGCTTGGTCGATGAAAAGGGATAAAGACGCGTGATTGTAGGTCAGAACCAAGGAATTTCCTTGAGGTTCATCTCTTCCTTGTAGTTACAGAAGAGCATGCAGAAGGGGTGTAAGATTTATGTGATCCTTGCGCTAAATGAGAAGGGAGTAGCAGAAGGTCTAGAACACCTTCCAGTGGTGAGAGAGTTTATAGACATATTTCTAGAGGAGTTACCTGGGATGTCTTCGGAGAGGCAATTATATTTTACCATAGACCTTAAAATGGGGACTAAAGCAATAGCAAGAACGCCCTATTGAATTTCGACCCTGGAGTTACAGGAGTTGAGAATGCAACTGAAGGAGTTGTTGGACCTAGGAATGATACGTCCTAGTGTGTCACCGTGGGGTGCACCTTCTATTTTCATATGAAAGAAGGATAGGTAGTGGAGAATCTACATTGACTACCATCAATTGAATAAGGAAATGATCAAGAATCAATATTCATTTCCAAGGATTGATGATTTATTTCATCAGGTGAAAGGTGCGATGGTGTTTTCAAAGATAGACTTGAGATCAGGGTATCACCAGTTACATATCATGGAGGATGACTTACCTAAGACCACATTTAAGATGAGGTTTGGACATTATGAGTTTGTTGCGCTATCGTTTGGACTGACAAACTCCCTAGGTGTATTTATGAGTTTGATGAACGGGGTGTTCCGTGAGTACTTGGACAAGTTCGACCAAGTATTCATTGATGACATTTTGATTTACTCTTGGAGGACGGAGGAGCATGACGAGCACTTGCGCTTGGTACTAGAGTGTCTGTGAGAGAACACATTTTATGGGAAATTGTCTAAATTCTCATTTTATCAATCGAAGATTCACTACTTAGGGCATGTCATCTCTAGCAAAGGTATCTCCATGGATCCAGCAAAGGTCAAGGCTAGTATGTAATATCCTGCGTCGAAGAATGTCATAGAAGTGCGTAGCTTCATGGGTTTAGCAGGATACTATCGATGATTCGTCGAGGTAGTTTCGAAGATAGAAAATTTGATCACAAAATTGCAGAAGAAGAACAAGAATTTTGTTTGGACTGAGAAATGTGCGGAAGAATTTTGGAGGCTCAAGGAGTTGTTGACAATAGAACTAATAATAAGTGTCCCTGACATGGATGCATACTTCTTGGTATGTACTGACGCATCCAAGCAATGCTTAGACAAAGTCTTGATGCAAGACGGTCGAGTGATCTCTTACATCTCGAGGAAGTTGAGAAGGCATGAGGAGAACTATGCGACGCACGATTTGGAGTTGTTAGATATTGTATATGCCTTAAGAGTGTGGAGACACTACCTTATTGGATGAAAATTTGAACCAAAAATGGACCACTGTGGACTACAACACATATTTACGCAAAGCAACCTGAACACGCAACAACGACGTTGGTGGGAATTGCTTAGAGAGTATGAATTCAAGATTACTTACATAAAGGGAACAATGAAAAAAGTGGTTGGTGCATTGAGTCGGAGACTATGCATATTTTCAGTGTTTCCTCTTTAGATGAATCTATGTGAAAATATTCTAACTTTACAACATGACGATGACTGGTACAAAGAGGTCAATGATTTTATTGGACAAAACAAAATGATGGTACCAAGATTTGAAGGATTTACATTTGACGATGATGGATTATTGATATTTAAAAATCGTATTTGCGTACCACCGAATGACGAGTTGAGGATTTTGATCCTAAATGAGGCTCACAGAGCAGTGTACATGACTGACCCAAGAGTCACGAAGATGAGGAAAGACCTTAAACCCTTATTCTTTCGGAAAGGAATGAAGGTAGACATAGTCAACTATGTGTCCAGATGTCTAGAATGTCAGCAGGTGAAGGTTGAACATAGACATGAAAGAGGATTACTACAGCCTCACGCTATTCTAGAATCAAAATGGGAGGTCATTTCAATGGATTTCATTGTTGGATTGCCACTGACGACAAGGAGACACGACTCGATTTTTGTGGTAGTCGACACTCTGATGAAGAGTGCTCATTTTATTCCTTTGTGTACGACGTATCAGGCACCTAACATAGCTAGATTGTTCATCAGTGAGATTTTGAGGTTGTATGGCATGCCTAAGAGGATTATATTCGATCAAGGATCGGTGTTTACTAGATGATTTTGGACTAGTTTCCAAGAGGCCTTAGGAACCCAACTTAACTTTAGTATTGTGTATCACCCTGAGACAAACGGGAAGATCGAATGAAAAAACCAAGTATTGGAAGACAGGTTACACATGTACATGATGGACCAATAGAAGTGTTGGGAGGAATTATTGCCACTGGTAGAATGTTCTTATAACAACAATTACCAAAGAACCATTAAGATGGCGTCTTTCAATTTTCTTTATGGGAGACCATGTCAGATGCCTTTGAGTTGGGATGATCTTGCGGATAGGGTCCTGGTGGGACCAAAAGTGATCCAATAAATGGAATATCAAATGAAAACAATAAGACAAAGGATCAAGGAAGTGAAGGATCGACATAATAGTTATGTCGATGCGCGTCATGTTGACCGTAGTTACGAAGTTGGAAATCAAGCCTTCTTGTAGGTAAAACCGCATAAGAGTTTAATCAAGTTTGGAAAGGGAACTAAAATCTCTCCTAGGTTCATGGGACCTTTCATAATTATGGAGAGGAAGGGGCCCGTGGCCTATCGACTAGCCTTGTCTGATTCTGAGGCGTATGCACGATGTTTTTCACATATTTGTTTTGATACATTATATTAGTGATCCTACACAATTTATTGACATGAGTTCCTTGTAGGTATCGGATGAGGGGGTGCTCATGGATGATCTGATCTGCATCCTGGATCATCACATTCAACAACTACGATATCAAATAGTAGATCAGGTCAAGTACTAGTGGGACAACTATAGTCCGCACTCGGCGACCTAGGAGGATGCATATGATATCTGCCAACAATTTTCATTTTTATTTGATAGATAGACTTATGATACTGTGATACACATTATTTTGGCACGTATATACTATGAAACTTTGGGACAAAGTTTAGACCAAGAAGGGGTGTATGTAACATCCCACTCTTGTGTGCACTGAGCGAACTTATTCTTTGAGGACACTTGCTTGCAAGTGATCCAAATTATTATACTATTGGTCGTTTGATTATGATTATGGGGAATTATGGATGTGATTATATGTTATTTCTTGTATTTAAATGGACAGGTGCTATTGAATGGGTTCTCTTGAGTGTGAAGGACTTTAGACCTCGAGGATGCAATGGCATTGATGAAACCCCTTGGACTCTGGATCGAGTCAGAGAGTGAACTATTGGGGTTGATTATTTTAGATATGACATATGTACATCTAATTAGATGTTATGATGATTAACTTTTATTTCTGACATGATTTGTTTATGATGCAGGCTGACGATAGATTATCGACCAGACTCACATGTGGAGTAGAGGGGTCATGCATGACAACCAGATACATTGAGGGAGAGATGTGGACAACAGACCTACCACAACCTACTAGCACTCCTGTCGTAGTTTGAGAAGACCCATGATGTCATGAGGGCAGACTGTGACAGTTTCTCACGATGATTCTAAGGGGCACACAATAAGGCAGGGGCCTTATTCTTTAGAGGCCCTTAGTCTCCCAATAGATCACCTGGTGGAGTATTGAGTCTAGGGGTTTTTTATGTATACCAAGTCAGTCAAGAGGTGAGTGGCACCCTTAGAGCACATAGTTCATTCTGAAGGGCACGTTGCACAAGGAAAATGGAAAGAGGGGAGTGACACCCTTAGAGCACGTAGTGCATACTGAAGGGCACGTCACGCAAGGAAAATTGAAAGAGGCGAGTGGCACCCTTGGAGCACCTAGTGCGTCCTGAAGGGAACATCGCAATTTCGATGAGTAAGTGAATAAACCTAGTTAGAATTAAAATGAAGGACGTGATAATTAAGGTTTAAAACAATTTTCCCTAATAAAAATGTCGCCCAGCCTAGGAAATTAAAACCTAGGTCTAAGTGATACTTGTGGTAAAACAAAATGATAATAATAATAATCATAATTAAACATGTGATGAAAAGGGGGTAAGAAATTCAATTAATTTATTAAATACAAATTACTTTGGGGGATTAAATTTTTAAAAAAGAAATGATTGTTTTCTACATATGCTAATTAAATTTTATTAATTAAAAAGAGAAAGAGGTGGTTTTTCTACACTTGTTGATTTGATTTTTAGATTAAAAAAAGGGGGAAAGAGGGAAACTTAAAAGAAATAGGAAACTATGGGAGAAAGGGTAAACATAAATAAAAAGGGAAACTCAAAGAAAAAACAGAATGACTAACTTAGTAAGGAATCTTGTATTAAAGAACTTTCTAAATATGAACTCAACTAGGAATTTAGTAAGGGAGTGAGTCATTTAAAATGTGTAAGGGAAATTGGGGACACCAATGAGCGATTTTAGGAATGATTTTAGGTGGGTGAGGGAAATAGGTAAGAGAAATTGGGGACACCAATGGTTTTTCTGAATTATTTTCATCTCTTTGGATTTCTAGTGTTTGAGGGTTACTAGCTTATGAGAATTCAAAATTGTGGGAACTTTGTTGTGATCATTTATCCTGTAAATATCCTTGTATCAGTTGTATTTTTTGCACAAACAAAATCCATGGAGGTTTCCTTCCCCAATATGAGAACATAGGTTAGCCTCAAGCATCTTGATGAATATCTTTTACCAAGAACTTTTATTACTGGGCATCAAGCTACAAGAGGTGATGTTGCAGTCTATGGCGCCATTAGCAAAGTCCTTGGACCTAGATTCCCTAATGGATCTCGTTGGTACAACTATATCAGTGCCCTCCCATCTTCAAGTTTTCCCGGTGAGGATATTGTTGTTCAAATAGAAGGAGCAGCTCCAGTTGCTACACTGATTGTTGAGACTACAACTGAGTCTCCTCCTAAATATGGGGAAGATGATGATGAATTGGACCTTTTTGGAAAGGCGACTAAGGAAGAAACGAAGGAAACAATAGAACGAGACACAGATTGTATAAAAATTCACTCATCAATATCTAGACACAAAATTGAGGAATCCCAATATCCAGAAACATTGCTTAGAAAGGAGGGTTTCATACCATGGGTCTCTCCATAGAATTTTGTGGCATCTCCAAGGGTTTGTCCAGATAGGGCACGCTCCTTTGCCTCTGTCAATGTATTCACTCCTGTATTGAAATGACTTGAGAGGTGTAGAATAAGTGGGAGTCATTTTGATCTATAACCCTATGAATCCTAGAACATCAAACCCATATCCTATAAATTGTAAACGATATAATATATAATACAGTATAACCATTTTATTAACTAACATGCATAACCTGTATCAAATTGAATACTTAACCCCTACAACACATGAAAGAAACTATAACCCCCAACCTATATATCCAACAACACATAAAATTTATTAACCCTTATAAAACCTAACCTTTATAATTTCATTAACCCCTAACAGTTAATCCCCACAACACTTATCCTTTATACCTTAAATGTAACACAGAGAAACCCTAACCCTTACCCATAATAACCTTGAACCCCTATAATGTTAACTATATAACCTTTATAAGTACTTACACCTATAACCCCTAATGATTTAAA
>WSFP011502349.1:0-13746 GCA_009831015.1 Picea engelmannii | reverse complement strand
ATGACTTAGACTAGGAGTAATCTCGAAAATATATTACGGTTTTGGTCTCAACTAAAAGTATAAAGACAAGACAACATAGAAGGTTTAGACACACTTGAATAGTTGAGAAAGTTGAGCGACTAAGAGATAGAGAGAAAGTAACCAGTAGGAAATAAGCATTCCAGCGTAGCGTGTACAAGTCATACAATTACATATAGTGTTTGGATAGGCTCATATGGGTCTATACAATCGTATGGATCATATCATCATATTCATAATGATGTATGTATAGTCATATGAATAGAGGCCATATAATCCATATAGTCAGATCGTACAATCGTACAACAAGATGTACTTCTTAGGCAGGTGTTCCACTTAGTTCATGGCCATTTTTAGTAACCATGCAATTGTTGATTCTAAACATCTTGTGGAGGTTTCCTTGTAAGTTTTTCAAAGGAATGAAAACTCAAGTTTGAAGGAGTGATTACCTTCGTATGTGTGAAATTGATTTTATCCTTCCACTATTTAATTTCCAACTATTGTGTGATTAATGTTATGGTTTGAATTTAATTTTGACATTAATTAAATTCACAAATTGCTTGTTTAATTAAGATCATAAGGACTTTAGTCACCTAGGCTGGGATTTTTCACATGGTATAAAAGCTAGATCTCTTATTGAGATTCTCAGAGATTTGCAGCAATAAATCTATTAGAGGGGAGAAGGACTAGTAGATATAGGGTTTCAAAGTATTATTTTCAGAGTTGGGAATTTGTGCGGTGGATCTCAAAGATGGTAGTAGTTAGCCTCAACTTTGAGGACAAATTGGACAGTGCCTCGAATTTATTATCATGGAAGGTGAGTGTTGCACTCTTACTAGAAGAGAATGATCTCTAGGATATTGTTAAGGATGTCGTGACTTCACTTACAAATCCGCGGCAGTTGATAGCTCACAACAAGGTGGAAGTGAAGGACAATCAGATAATCTTTGATGCCACAAAGGATCATTTTCTAATACCCTTGTTTCCCCCAATTTGTAAATATAACTATAACTGACCAAGAGACTATGGCAGACTAGATATGTGTGAATGTTTGATTTGATGAACCTTTGTATAAAAGGGTTAATGTATGTATTTTCTATTATTAATAGAAAATGGATATGTGTTGCACAACTGCTGAAAGGGGGAGTTTGCCAAGATAGACCATGGATGTTATGAGAGAGATGGTGAGGGAAACCAAGAAATGGTTGAGATGACCCTCACCAAACCAATACCTACTAGATGTAATTGCTCAACAATCCTCTGACCCATAAACGAATTACCAGTCAAACTGGTAGTTGGAAGACCCTCCTCAAGAGTTAATGAGGATATGGGGCAAGGTACCCATCTGTAAGGCTTCCAGGTTTGACCACGATTTGGGGATTCAGACCCACACAACCTTGTTGAGGAAGGCAAGAAAGGAAGTAATTCAAGGGACAAAGGTAGATCTGCAAGGAAGGAGAGTGGAAGAAACGATCTTCAGAACAGAAGAGAGTGTTATTCAACTCAGGAACGGAGAGGAAAACTGAGAATCAATCTCGTTCTGGCTGTAAGAGGCCATGGGCAGGGTCTTTGCTACAAGTTGATAAACGAGGCTGACGAATGACTATGGGAGTACTCAGGCAAACCTCCTTGTTTGGTATAGAGAAAATTGGTTGCCAAGATCCTGTGGGAGGAGGAGAGTGACCTTTGTCCCTGACTGTCATTGAGCAAGGAGAAAGAGTCTCTCTCAGAGTGTCGTGGTCTAGCTCGGGGGTGGCCAATAGTAAATCTGTCAAGAGTGGTTGTGCCTATGGTTGGGTGGAAACATGCAACCCTTTTAGTAGTCGCTTCACGTTTTCCAGTTCTGATAAGTATTTTCATACTCTGTGTAATACAATGGATGCGATGATTGAAGGTATGTGTTTATGGTTAAGTTTTACAATGTTTGAACAATTATTAGAAATGCTCATTTGCGTATGTAAACTATTATATTTACCTGGACTTCTATTTACCTTAGCCTAGTCGCTAGAGAGTTATGGGATGTGAGTCTATTGAAGAGTCGGGGTAGGATTAACTGAAATGTTTAAGTCCTGCCGACCTTTTGAGTCTACCTTAGCGGGAATGTCAATTTCAAACTCTGCAGAAGAAGGGCGCTTCCTTCGGACCTTTCACCCGTGTGACCAAGGGCTCATACCCACGACCTTAATCAAATTTCAGCTAAAAGTTGAGTGTAGCCCCTGAAACTCGATATGATCTCATATGACCCAAGGTTGGAAACTCCTCGCTAAGCCTTAAAGGAGTGAAGCAACTCTAGCTTCGGAACTCCGGGAATCCGGAGCTCCGGGACCTATGACTTCACAACCCTCGAAAACAGTTGAAGGTCAGAGTCACAAATTGATAAGGGTTGTGGATCTGGGAATCCATTGGGGATCTCTCTCAGTCGTTCGATCAAACCTAGTGAGGGGGTAGCATCGAGTACTTCAGCGAAGTCCCACTTCGAGAGAATAGGGTGGTCTAACGCTAAAACTCTCGAATGTTGGAGTCACGAAGTTAATTTGGACCGTCGAGAGTAGAGGGACGTGTGTCCACATATCAACGGCTATCTAGAAGTCCAGTTATTCGGCAGTATCAAAGTGTAAACACAAGAACAGGCGAGTTTCCCCGAAGCTCTGCAAGCCGGAGTAAATCTTGGTCGCGAACGTTAGGTGCACGTGGCGATATATTGGGCATGGTTCAGAGTTCGGAGCTCCGGGAGGAAGCTGGAAGTTACACGCCAAACTCCCGAATGTCAAATTTACGAAGTGACATGGGCCATCGTTCCTCGGATCCTTCGGGATCCTTCTCAATCTTCGATCTAAGGACTCTGTTAAGAACCCCTCCTCATTTCCCAACCAACCAGGACAGGTCGTGGAGCGACATGTGGCCCCCTCTTGTCCCCTATCAAATGTTTCCCATTGGACCAAAGTCGTTGGATGATAGGCTACGTGGCTGGAGATCCGATAGTCTGGAGACTTTGTACTCTGGAGGAACTTGGTCAAGAGTCTTCAAAGTGTGAAGACTCTAGAAGTCGTGAATGACAAAGTAAATCGCAACCGTTGATAGGTAGAGGACTCGTTGCGCCAGATCTGATAGTTAGGAGACTTGGCCCGCCGAGGGATTCGTGAGGTGGTGAGTTGATAAGCTATAAAGCCTAGATTTGTGAAGCAATGACAATTGTGTATCTATGGATCTACGTGGACAGATATCGACTGTGCGATCTGAAGGACGTTAGAAGGTTGTTTGTTTGGGGTTGACGTGGCTCGTTGACGTCATCTAGGGTGACATGGACCTGCAACTAAGGTGCCACGTGTCATCGGGATATGGACATTTTGCAGACCCCTTATGCCTATTAGAGCATGACATGTGTCACCCCCTTAAGAGGGCACGCGTCACCCCGATCCTTGCTACATGTCAAGCTCTGGTACGTGCCCACCTGGCCAAAGTGGTTGGTGATGTGATAGGGACTGCGGGAGTCTGGAACTTCGAGACTCCAGAGGATTTGGGGTGTAGTATCGTAGAGGGACTGAAAGGCCCGAAGGTTGGAGCCACGTGACAAGCTTACGGGACTTCAAGAGTTTGGGACTCCGAGAGGTCTCGTGTGTAGAGAAAAAGAGGCGCTCCGTGTCGAAGCACCGAACGTCGAGTTATCCTTAGGCGTATGCCTTAATGAGGAGGAATATTCGTTGTCAAATTTAATGGGCAATGTATCTCCACCATAGATACAAGAGCGTTGGGAGCTCTGGGACATCGAGAACTCTGGATGAGATGTATGAGATGGACCTGTGTGGATGCCACGTGGCCCTCCACTAATAACGCCTAAAGAGCTTTGAGAGGAAATGACTTGCAAACCAGAACTCAAATTTCAGGATGGTGGTGACCGTTAGAACGCTTGTGGTGAGCAGAAGCCGATGGAGATCCCAGAGTTAAGATTTGAGATAGTTAATGAAAATGAAATTATGATGCCCCACCCTTTAAAAGAGTATTTTTGGGTCGGGTGTGTTACAAATTGGTATTAGAGCATGGCAACAACACTTGGCCTGCTTGGGCTCATGCCTGAGTCACATAAAAATATTATTAGAGAACTTTAAGGGGTAACACCCTACCTTACCCCCTTCTATAAGAAACTTGTTTGAAACGTTACTGAAGAGAGGAATGGAACCTTCTATTGTTGATAGATGTTTTGGAAATCTGCATTGTATGTTGTTAATGTTTCCAAATAAAGAAGTTGACTTCACTTTGCAATGAAATATGTTGTTCATGAATTGGTAGATCATTAACTAACAAAAAATGTCTTACCAGTACTCAAGCAGTCAGTGAACAACAAGAAAACCTATAGCACAAGGGATGGTGACACACCATGAGTTGGGGGAAAGCTCCCACAATAGAGAGGAAGAATCTGATGAAAGGAGGGTGGTGGAAACCCCTCCATATTTGGTTGAAACTGTAAGAAGCCTCATGGCATAATTACAGAGTTGTAAGAATGACAATGAAAGGCTGATAGAGAAGTAGGAAAAGCAGACTGAAATTAATGCAGTCCTGCTACAAAGTTTATCAGATATACAAAGGCAACTGCAACATGGTCCAGTTGCCAGTCATGTGGACATGCATCATACTAAGAAAACTCCAAGTCCACCTGAGATACAAAAGCATGGTCCTAGAAGTGGCCACACCAGGAGGAGCACCTCAAGGAAGGCCCAACATGGAGCCAAGAGACATTCACCAGAATATTCCTCTGAGGACACTGACAACTACAAGGAATCTTCTAGTGAAAAAACTATTTCCCATTCCCAGACAAGAAGAAAGAAGAGGAAACATTCCAAGAGTCGTGAGTTCAAGAAAGCAAAATTGCCCACCTTCGATGGAGAGATTAAGAAGGGGGAAGAAGTAGAAGTTTCACTACTCAGCTTGAAGAAGTACTTCAAAGTCCATGACTACTCTGAAAACTTAAAGGCTGGATAACCATTTTCAACATGAATGGGAAAGCTTCCATTTGGTGGGAGGACCTTATGAATGTGAAAGGAATCCATGAGCAGGACTTGTCATGGAAACAATTTGAGAAATACTTCAAGAAGAAGTATCTGTCAGAAAAGTACTTTGATGGGAAGACCAAGGAGTTCTATGAACTCAAGTTTGGACAACTCACTATAGATGAATATATCAACAATTTTTTGGAGATGATGAGGTATGTGCCCTACTACATAAAGGATGAAAAAGTAAAGATGCAACGATTTATAAGTGGATTACCTCATTCCTACAGTAACATAATTGAGTTTGATGAGCCAAAGACTTTAGAAGATGTTATTCAATAGGCAAGGTATTGCTATGAGCAATTCAAGAGTAAGACATAACCCCATGAAGACTGGAAGAAGAGAAATGATTCGGGATTCAAGAAGAAGAGGTTTAAATCCTTGAGGTTTAAGAACCATGGGAAAAGCTCTAGGATGAGCCTTCCTACCAAAAGTGTGTATCATCAAAATTTTCCATCCCATAGTAGAAATAAACCATTCAGAGCAGTCCCAAGTAAGACTGATAACACAAAGAGAGAACCCTTGAAATGTTGGGGTTGTGGAGAAGAACATATGTTGAGGGATTGTCCGCATAGGAAATAGAACAATAAGAGGGTCTACAATGTCCAACACAATCAATGATGTGACTAGGAGCATGCCAAAAATTTATGCTGCGTTGGTTAATAAACAAGCTGACCACCAAACTTCAGTGGTGGAGATGCAAGGTACGATTGCCAACCATCTTGTTTCCATTTTAATTGACCATGGTTCTAATTTGAGTTATGTTGCTCCTCAAACTGTTGAGAAATGTAAATTGCAACGAGTTAAACCTGTTAAATCATGGATGGTACAACTAGTCACTGGAACCAAAAGAAAAGTAACAAAAGTCATACCAGCATGCCAATTCGTTATAAGTGGATTCCCCACCCAAGCGAACCTAAACATACTTCCTTTAGTATCTTATGACCTGATGATTGGCATGGACTGGTTGGCTGCCCATAAAACCAAGTTGGAACTTTGGAGTGTGAAAATTAAGAAGGAAGAAGGATAACCCTACAAGGGATTCGAAATCTTGTCTCGATGAAACAAATATCAACCCTCCAAGTGAAGAAGTATTGCAGAAAGGGATGTCCCTTGTATGCAACATAAGCGCTGAAATCTGTTGAGAACAATAAACCCAGCCTAGAGGACCATCCCATATTAAGAGAATATAAAGATGTATTCCCAGAAGAGGTGCCGGGTCTACCTCCAAGAAGGGATATTGATTTTTCAATAGAACTTGTACCAGGAGCGGTGCCAATGTCTAGAACACCCTACAAAATGAGTACACCAGAGCTAATGGAGCTCAAACTACAACTAAAGGAGATGTGGGACAAAAGGCTACATTCGGCATAGTATGTCTCCATGGAGAGCACCGGTCTTATTTGTGAAAAAGAAGGATGTCACACTCATAATGTGCATAGATTATAGACAACTCAATAAGATGACCATTAAGAATAAGTATCCCTTACCAAGGATCGATGACTTATTTGACCAATTAAGGGGTGTTACAATATTCTCCAAGATTGACTTGAGGTATGGATACCATCATGTATGAATTAAAGATGAAGACATCCACAAGACAACCTTTGGGACAAGATATGGTCACTATGAATTTGTGGTGGTGCCATTTGGGCTTACCAATGCACCAACTGCTTTTATGTGCTTAATGAATAATGTACTCAGAAAATTCTTGGATAGGTTTGTGTTGGTTTTCATTGATGATATCCTAATCTATTCCAAGAATAGGGAAGAGCATGAAGAACATCTCAAGCTAGTACTTCAAGTACTAAGAGAACATCAGCTGTATGCTAAGCTTATTAAGTGTGACTTTTTCCAGAAACAAGTTCATTACTTAGGCCATGTTATTTCTGAGGAAGGAGTGGCAGTTGATCCTAACAAGATTAAAGCCATCATGGATTGGCCTACCCCAAAGGATGTATCTGATATCATATCCTTTATGGGCCTAGCAGGATACTATAGGAGGTTCATAAAGGGATTCTCCAAGATTGGTTGCCCAATCACCTCCCTTCAGAAAAAGGGGATTAAATTCATTCAGACATTAGAATGTGAAGAAAGATTTCAAGAGATGAAATACCTTCTAACCAATGTGCATGTGTTGAAGATTGCAGACCCGAACAAGGACTTCCTTGTGTCTACAGATTCCTGCAAGGAAGGGCTCGAAGGAGTCCTTATGCAATAAGGACATGTGATTTGCTACAAATTTAGAAAATTGAATGAGCATGAAGTCAATTATGTGACCCATGAAGTGGAATTGGTTGCCATAGTGCATGCTTTAAAAATGTGGAGGAATTACCTCTTAGGTAGAATATTTGTGCTTATGACAGACCATAGTGGGTTGAGATATTTGTTTGACCAACCAAAACTCAATGTGAGACAAGCTAGGTGGATGGATCTCCTTAGTAAGTTTGATTTTGAAATCAAACATATCAAAGGAAAGGAGAATAAGGTGGTTGATGCCCTTAGTAGAAGTATGAAAGTGGTTCACTTGGCAGTTGTAAGCACCAGTGAATCAGACATCAAAGAGACAGTCAAAAGTGCACAAGAAACAGATGCATTTTTCAAGACCGTGACATCATACCTAAAGCAAGAGCCCACAGGGCTATCAAATTTTAATGATGGCCTACTAACTTACAAGGGCATATTTTATATTCTGAATTGTGACGACTTGAAGAGGTTCATAATGGATAAACTACACAAAAGACCATATACTGGTCATCCCAGTTATCAGAAAATGATCACAGCCACTAGGAAAATATTTTATTGGCCCTGAATGAAAAAGGGCATAGTTGATTACTTAGCTAAGTGTCTAGAATGTCAGCAAGTCAAGGCAGAACACCGGCACCCAGCAGGGTTGTTGCAGCCCCTACCAATTCCCAAATGGAAATGAGACCATCTCCATGGATTTCATCACAGGATTACCAAAATCAACCAAACAGAACAACGCCATCATGGTAGTTGTGGACAAACTGAGCAAGGTTGCTCACTTCATGCCCGTCAAGTCAACTTGCAAGGCAATAGATATTACCAGTATTTTCATGAAAGAAATATTTAGACTGCATGGCATGCCTAAGGAAATTATATCCGACGAAGATACAAAATTTTCTTCAAACTTTTGGAAATCTTTGTTTCTTGGTTTTGAAACAAAATTGCTCTTTAGTACAACCTATCACCCTCAAACCCAAGAAGTGGGAAGAATACCTACCACTAGTAGAATTTGCTTACAACAATGGCTATCAAGAGTCATTCAAAATGAGCCCTTTTGAAGCCATCTATGGAAGACAATGCAACATTCCAATCAGCTGAAACAACCCAGTAGATAGAGTTACAATCGGGCCATATATGCTAAAGGAAATGGAACAACAAGTAATTCATATTAGACAAAATCTGAAAATAGCCTAGGATAAACAAAAGAGCTATGCAGACATGAAAATGACTCCTAGAGAGTTCAAAGAAGGGGATCATGTATATCTCTAAGTTAGACCCAGGAAAAGCTCCTTGAGGATGGGAGCTTGTGCCAAGATGACACCTCAATATTGTGGACCCTTTGAAATTTTGGATAGAGTGGGACTTGTAGCCTATAGGCTAGCACTTCCTCCCACAGTGAAGGCACATAATGTTTTCCATGTCTCGTTATTAAATAAATATGTACATGATTCTAATCATATTACTGACTGGTCTATGATTCAGGTGGAACCAGAGGGAGAATTCCTGCCATAACCTCAATGCATAATAGATAGGAAGGAAATCCCACTCTGGAACAGAACAATTGCACAGGTCAAGGTGCAGTGGAAACACTTTCGCCCACATTAGGCTACATGGGAATTGGAGGATGCCATGAAACAAACATATCCATTTTTGTTTACTTCTGTACATATAGAGCACATCGACAGACAAAACATTGAGGACGATGTTCCTTTAAGGGGGAGGGGATTGTAATACTCATGTTTCCCCCAGTTTGTAAATATAACTATAATTGGCCAAGAGACTATGACATACTAGATATGTGTGAATGTTTGATTTGATGAACCTTTGTATAAAAGGGTGAATGTATGTATTTTTTGTTATTAATAGAAAATGGATATGTGTTGCACAACTGCTGAAAGAGGGAGTTTTCCAAAATAGACCATGGATGTTATGAAAGATATGGTGAGGGAAACCAAGAAATGGTTGAGATGACCCTCACCAAACCAATACCTACTGGATGTAATTGCTCAACAGTCCTCTGACCCATAAATGAATTACCAGTCAGACTGGTAGTTGGAAGACCCTCCTCAAGAGATAATGAGGAGATGGGGTAGGGTACCAATCTATACGGCTTCCAGGCCTGACCACAAGTTGGAGATTCGGACCCATGCAAACTTGTCGAGGAAGGCAAGAAAGGAAGTAATTCGGGGGACAGAGGCAAATCTGCAAGGAAGCAGAGTAGAGGAAATGATCTTCAGAAGAGAAGAGAGCGTTGTTCAACTCGGGAAAGAACAAGAAAACTGAGAAGCAAGCTCGTTTTGGCTGTAAGAGGCCATGTGCAAGGTTTTCGCTACAAGTTGATAAACGAGGCTGACGAGTGACTGTGGGAGTACTCGTGCGGACCTCCTTGCTTGATATAGAGAAAACCAGTTGCCAAGATCATGTGAAAGGAGGAGAGTGACCTCCATCCCTGATTGTCGTTGAGCAAGGAGAAAGAGTCTCTCTTAGAGCGTCGTGGTCTAGCTCGGGGGTGGCCAGTGGTAAATCCATCAGGAGTGGTTGTGCCTATGGTTGGGTGGAAACGTGCACCCCTTTCAACAATCGCTTCACATTTTGCAGTTCTGATAATTATTTTCATACTCTGTGTAATACAATGGATGTCATGATTGAATGTATGTGTTTATGGTTAAGTTTTACAGTGTTTGAACAATTGTTAGTAATGCTCATTTGCTTCTGTAAACTGTTATATTTACCTAGCCTTCTATTTACCTTAGCCTAGATGCTAGAGAGTTATGGGATGCGAGTCTATCGAAGAGTCAGGGTAGGATTAACTGAAATGTTTAAGTCATGCCGACCTTTTGAGTCTACCTTAGCGGGAATGTCAAGTTCAAACTCTCTAGAAGAAGGGCGCTTCCTTTAGACCTTTCACCCATGTGACCGAGGGCTCATACCCACGACCTTAATGAAATTTCAACTAAAAGTTGAGTGTAGCCCTTGAAACTCGATATGATCCCATATGACCCAAGGTTGGAAACTCCTCGCTAAGCCCGAAAGGAGTGAAGCTACTCTAGATTCGGAACTTCGGGAATCTAGAGCTCCGAGACCTATGACTTCACAACCCTCGAAAACAGTTGAAGCTCGGAGTCGTGAATTGATAAGGGTCGTGGATCTGGGAATCCATTGGGGATCTCTCTCAACCATTCAATCGAACCTAGTGAAGGGTTAGCGCCGAGTACTTCGACGAAGTACCACTTCGAGAGAATAGGGTGGTCTAACGTCGAAACTCTCGAATGTCAGAGTCGCGAAGTTAATCTGGACCATCGAGAGTAGAGAGACATTTGTCCACATATCAACGACTATCTGGAAGTCCGGTTATTCGACGGTATCAATGTGCAAACACAAGAACGCGCAAGTTTCCTCGAAGCTCTACAAGCCGGAGTAAATCTTGGTTGTGAACGATAGGTGCACGTGGCGATAGATTGGGCGTGGTTCAGAGTTCGGAGCTCCGGGAGGAAGCTGGAAGTTACATGCCAAACTCCTGAATGTTGAATTTATGAAGTGACGTGGACCGTCGTTCCTCGGATCCTTTGGTATCCTTCTCAATCGTCGATCTAAGGACTCTGATGAGAACCACTCCTAATTTCCCAACCAACCAGGACAGGTCATGGAGCGATAGGTGGCTCCCTCTTCTCCCCTGTCAAATGTTGCTTGTTGGACCAGAGACGTTGGATGAGAGGCTACATGGCAGGAGATCCGATAGTCCGGAGACTTAGTACTCTGGAGGAACTTGGCCAAGAGTCTTCAAAGTGTGAAGACTCCTGAAATCATGAATGGCAAGGTAAATCTCAACCGTTGACAGGTAGAGAACATGTGGTGCCAGATCCGATAGTTCGGGGGATTCGTGAGGTGGTGAGTTGATAAGCTCTGAAGCCCGTAGTTGCAAAGAAACGAGAGTCGTGGATCTATGGATCTACGTGGACAGATATCGACCGTGAGATCTGAAGGACGTTAGAAGGTTGCTTGTCTAGGGTTGACGTGGCTCACTGACATCATCCAGGGTGACATGGACCTGCAACTAAGGTGCCACGTGTCATTGGGATATGGACGTTTTGCAAACCTCTTATGCCTATTAGAGTGTGACACGTGCCACCCCCTTAAGAGGGCACGTGTCACCTCTGACCCTTGATACGTGTCAGCCTCTGGTACATGCCTGCCTAGCCAAAGTGGTTGGTGA
Source organism: Picea engelmannii (assembly GCA_009831015.1). Taxonomy (NCBI): domain Eukaryota; kingdom Viridiplantae; phylum Streptophyta; class Pinopsida; order Pinales; family Pinaceae; genus Picea; species Picea engelmannii. Next base: position 2,223 of record WSFP011502349.1, on the reverse strand, counting down.
TGTGACCGAGACTCCTTGACTCCAGAGGATTTGGGGTGTACTATCGTAGAGGGACCGAAAGGCTCAAAGGTCATAGCCACGTGGTAATATTACGGGAGTTCGGGACTCCGGGAGGTCTCGTGCGCAGATGAAAAGAGGCGCTCAGTGCCGAAGTACCAAACGTCGAGTTATCCTTAGGAGTATGCCTTAACGAGGAGGAAGATCCACCGTTGGATTTAATGGGGGATGGATCTCCACCATAGATACATGAGCGTTGGGAGCTCCGGGACATCGAGAAATCTAGATGATATGTATGAGATGGACCCACGTGGCCCTCCACTAATAACATCAGAAGAGCTTCGGGAGGCAATAACTTGCAAACCATAACTCATATTTGAGGATGGTGGCGACCGTTAGAACACTCGTGGCGAGCAGAAGCCTATGGTGATCCCAGAGTTGGGATTTAAGATAGCTAAGGAAAATGAAATTATGATGCCCCACCCTTTAAAAGAGTATTTTGGGGTCGGGTGTGTTACACATTTGATCCCTCATGTATCTGAGAAGAAGATGGCAAAATAGATGGTTGATGCCCTAGTTAGTCTCTACCAAAGTCAAAACATAAATAGCAAGACGATATTGTGGAAAAAATTCAAATACATAGTGATGAACAGGTTAGACACAATCATCGATTACCTTATGAAGATCACATAGATCTGTGATAAACTTGTAGTAGTTGGGGAGAAGGATGAAGATGCAAAGCTAGTGAACATGGCACTAAATCAATTCCCAACTTCCTGGGAATCATTTGTCAAAAGTATTTATGCTCAAGAGAACCTTCCTAACTTTGAGAGGCTTTGGGATGGTTGTATCCGGGAGGAGACTCAGATGGATTTAAAAGCCAACAAGATGGATGGTGAATGTTCAGATATTTAGACACTCAAGAGTTAGTTAAGATCAACTTGGTCTAATGTGTCTTTGGGTAAAAGTGTGTTTCTTTAGTATGCATTTGTAATTATGTAATCCGATAGTCACGATATGTTCTAGACATAGAGTGATATGATGACTCATTTTCTCCTTGATCTTAACGACTACATTGATTGTTCGCTTAACACCCAATTGGTCCATGATCGCTATTTAAAAAACATGGAGGGTCATTTGTTGATGATCAATTGTGAGAAACTCTCTTATAAAATATTTTTTTTTGCATCAATATATTGCCTCAAGTGGTCACGTTGGCTGGGGTCATGGACTATTTCCCTCTTCGAGGGTTTTAACCACGTTAAAACGTCAGTGTGTTGATATTTGATATGGTTATGTGAGTAGTTACTAAAGGTGTTCATCCTGTGTGGAATACCATGTTTTGTCGAACATGGTATTAGAGCATGTTTGAAGACACACTCCAGTTGTAGATTAAGATCTTGAAGTTGTGTTGCCACATTTTTTGTTTCTATTATTTCTGAGCATTTATGGGTCGAGAGGACTATTCCATTGCATTTGAAACACTTCTTTCAGTTAGAAAACATTTTTGTTTCACTCGAAAAGGTTTTTATTTACCCAAGCTACGTCCATTTTAGTTAAATCTTAAGGTATAAAGCCTGAATACACTATTTTTTTTTTAAATGCAGAGTTCATATTTTTGTTTTATGTTTTTATTTTCGGGTTGCTACTCTTTCCAGTCTACATATGCTTTTTTATCTTGCGCTCTGTGCGATATCAACAAATTAGAAATAGAGTGAAAAGTGTTTTTTTATGCGTATGCTCTTTGTTTTATGGTGTATGCAAGCTTAGCAAATAAAAAACACAAAAAAACTTGCATTTTCCACATAATCTAACCCCATTGTTGTGATATTCAATTTTTTTTTTTTCAAAAATTTCATTTGCTTTTGCATGAGCACACAGAAACAAGGTTTTTGGGTAAACACACTTCGAAGCAGAGTTCCAACAACAATAACAACCCTTTCCTCCTTCTTTAGAATTGTTACGTATTTTAAACTAACTCATTTGGTTAAAAAAATATTTTATTTAATAAGATGTGTTGAATTCAAGTTTTTTTTTTTTTTTTTTTAACTTTTTAAAAAATTCCATGCAAACTTAAGTTATCTCATAACTTTATTGTAAAGTACATTTCACTCAAATTATAAAATTGGGTCACTATAAAGTAACTTTAATGTATTTTTTTTTGTTACTATTTGAATGCAACTTTAATTTATAAAGTAAATTCAATGTAAAAGTGAATCTCACTTA
>WSFP011502348.1:0-13746 GCA_009831015.1 Picea engelmannii | reverse complement strand
CATCCAAATATTATTTGTAACTTTGCAATAGACCTGGTGTATATGATCACATACCTGCAAACCTTCCTTAACTTTAACAACAAGAGACTAACATTTTCATCAAACTTTTCTTTAGTCTCACATGACTAGTTTTGGATTAGTCAGCAACCCTAACTTGAAATAATCATAACTATGTACCTGTAATCAATAAAGATTTGAAAATTATACACAATGTTCTTCAATGTGTTTTATGCAATTCCTCTAGTTTTCACTACTTGGAACATCCCAGAAAAGGAGTTATAGAAAAAATGACATACCTTGTTGAATTCTTGCTTATTCTAGAGAGCGACCTTGTAGAGCGTGCCCCGCATGGAATATTTGTTGAATTAATATGAAATGGTTACAAAACATACTAAAGACTGTACTCTAACCAACACATTTGGTTTTACTAAATTTGGATTTGTTATGAAGAATTTATGATGTTTTTACCCGAAACACTTGTTTTAGACTAGTTTCAGGATTAGCCACAAACCCTGTTTTCCACGGAGTGTAACTCCAAAAATACAATGGCCCACAAGATGAATTTTTTACCACAGATACTTGGATATGTTTCCTCAATGGAATAGCAATTTCATGGTCTAAATCATTCTAGAAATTTTTTTATTGCGAAAATGGTGAGATGACCTGTAAATAACATACCTTAGAAAGCATCATCAAAATAATTTATCCTCCCTTGAATTCCGGCCTTCTTTTCTTCACCTTCCCTCTGAAACTTGGCTTAGATATCCTTTGGTTACCTCAGTCACTTATAGATATTCAATATTCTCAAGTGTGATGTAAAATGAGAGAGCCTTGCCTCTTATTTATACTCTCCATCTTCTAGGTCACTTAACCCATTTCTAGGTCACTTAACCCATTTATAGGTCACTTAACCTATTTTCCTCATTTTTAGGGTTAACCACTTTCCATAATTAGAAAGTTCTCCATTACTTTATCATTTAAATATTCCTCCTTGACTTTATCACCTCACTTTATCATTTTAATAATCTTCTTTGATTTTGTCACTTCACTTTATTATTTAAATTATCCTTATTGAATTTGTCACTTTACTTTATCATTTAAATAATAATTTCTTCTTTGCAATCTCTTTGACTTCTTTGACCTTTTGGGGCTTCAAGCCAACATATGAGGGTCCTCCAACTTCGTAAGGCCATAACTCTCAAACTATGAGGAGTTATGTGACGTTCCACATACCGCCAGAAATGGCATGACATGTACTATCCATATAGAATAGTCTTACACGCAAATATATTAAAACTCATACCATTATCCATCAAACAAACTTGGGTCCATTACCCAAACCTGGGTTCTCCAACTTCTCATGGCCATAACTCTCTAACCGTGAGGAGTTATGTGACGTTCCACATACCACCGATAATGGAATGACATGTACTATCCATACAGAATAGTATTACCTTAAAATATGTTAAAACTCATATCATTATACATGAAACAACCTTGGGTCCATTACCCAAACCTTTGTGCTACTAGAATTTGCTACCAGACTTTCTCCAAGGGTTGACATCAATCAATAAGGGTTGAAATCAATATACAATATCACTCTCCAATGGTTGAAATCAATGACAACCAAAAATCCATACCAACTATCCATCAACCTAAGCCAACTGTATGACAATCTCCCCCTTTGGAATTGATGGCAACACTAACATTGATGGCAACACTTAGTCATGATAAAATTCATGCTTATACTCCTCATCAATGTCTATATCTCTCCCCCTTTGACATCAATGGCAAATGGTATCTCCCTTTGGGGTTTCTCCCCCTGACTGAACTCTCCTTGGGGTTGCTCCCCCTAACTGAACTCTCCTTGGGGCTTCTCCCCTTGACTAAACTCTCCTTGGGGTTTCTCCCCCTGTCCACGCGCCTTTGATTTTTCTTTGTGTTTATAAGCCTCTAATTACTCTCTCTCCCTTCATATGAATAATATCTCCCCCTTTGACAAAGGGTATCACTCTAAAGTCATATCTCTCATTCTTCCCTTGTGACAATCGCTCCCCTTGGAAACATGCCTCTATGCTCTCTCTCTAAGCATTTACCTTTGCATCTGATAAATCTCTCTCCCCTTTGTCCTATTTATGGTGCTTCCTCGTGTACATCTAAGACATATAGGATAAGCATTCAAAAACATTCATTTTGGAGTAGACATTACTCCTAGTATTTGGCGAAGATACTCAAGGGCTTCCCATGGAAGCAGTTTTGTAAAGATGTATGCCACTAGTTCTTTTGTTCCCACATATTCAACTCTGATGTTCTTTTCTGCAACTTGTTCCCATAGAAAGTGATACTTGATTGGAATGTGCTTCGTCTTGGAGTGCATCACTGGGTTTTTTGAGATACTAATGGCACTTGTATTATCAATAGATTCGAATGGTCTCATCATACTCAACCTGTATATCTATCAAAGTTTGTTTCATGCATAGAACTTGTGTGCAACATGTTGTTGCTGCAATATACTCTGCCTTGGCTATAGATAAGGATATTGATGATTGTTTCTTGCTTAGCCAAGATACTAAACACTCACTCAAGTAGAATGTTGCTCCACTGGTGCTTCGTCGGTCATCAATGCAACCTACCCAATCTGCATCTATGTAGGCAATAAGTGATAGATACTTTCCTTTTGGATACCATAATCCAAACTATTCTGTTCCGTTGAGATATTTGAAAATCCTCTTCACTGCTAATACATGTGATTCCTTTGATGCTGCTTGAAATCGTGCCACTTGTCCAACTAACTGCATTACATATGGTCTGGATGTTGTCACATATAGTAGGCTACCAATCATTGACCTGTATTGCCTCTGATCTGTAGACTTTGAATCATCATCTTTGCTCAACTTGCAACTGGTTTGCATGGGAGTGATAACTCGTTTGCAATATTCCATTCCGAACCTCTTTAGCATTTCTCTGATATACTTGGTTTGAGAAATAAAAATTCCTTAGTTGCTTTGACGTAATGATATTTCTCCAAGTAATGACATTTTAAATTCATTCTGCATATCCTTTGCAAATTCTGGCTAAATTTGTCATTAGTACTTCCAAAAACAATGTCATCAACATAAATTTCAATTAATAAAATACTACCTTGAGAGGTTGTTGTCTGTGCTTCATTTCCATAGTTCGTAGGGAGTTTTGTCATCGTTGTTTCTGATCATTACTCTGTTTTGAATGTGAACTATTGTATGCACTTCATGTGTCCAAAAAATATCTATCAATTTGGAATCCATTAACATTGTTCGAGCAATTTCCTGTGTAATTATCATCCATTATGATAATGTTCCTTTGTCTCTGAACCACTCTTTGAACCGGTCTATGAATCCATACTCTCGTCCATACTGTCCAAGAATCTACTTGCACAACTGTCCATAATTCTGACCCATTTATCACTATACTATCATGAAGTCTTGATTAATCCATCAAATTGTACTTCTGCTAACTGACTGCTCTAGATTTGTCTTCTCAAACTCTACAAGCTGCTCGAAGGATGGTTCTTTGGTTTGTCACAACTATCGCATAGACCCCCCCTGTCTAATATTCATATTACCTGGGATTCTCTAAGCCAGATGGCTCAGAACAATTCCTGCTCTGATGTGTATTCATCATCATCTTCATTGGTAGATTCATCATCATCTTCATTGGTAGATTCATCATCATCTTCACTGGTAGATTCATTATCTCTCCGAGCTTTGACTTCTTTCTTCTAGTCTATGGATTCATCTTTCACTACAATGCCTGAAAGTACAATCTCTTGAATCTGTTCCTTATTTACCTGTCCTTCCTTTCTTTCAGTTATTTTCCAAACCTTTATGTATCTGACATCTTTCTTTTTCTCTATAGAATTTTCTTCATCTCGTTTTATTGTCAATCTTGCGATCTCGGGTACTTGGTCTTTGTTCACATGTTCTTCCTGTTTTCTTATCCATACTTTCTTATATCTGATATCGATATTCTCTTTCATGGAAGTATCGATCATGCTTCTACAATCACTGGCTATGTGTCCATAGTTGTGAAATTTGTAACACTCAATGTTACATGCGACCACATAGGTACTTCTTGCTTGAACATTTTTTTTATAATCCCTGCAATCTGCAACCTTATGTCTAAAGTTAGTACAATAAAAATAATGACCATAAAATAAATTTGCATACCTGGGAGTGAATGATATTCTTTGTGGCGTAGTCCTTATGAATTTTTTCTTTGACTGATCATGATCATGATTGAAGCTTCTTTGTGGCTTGAACATGGATGGTCTTCTTGAAGATGTATCTTCAATAGTTTTTTTAGATTCTGGTTGACCATGATTCCTTCCTTTGGTACTTCTACATAACTCTTTCTATTTTCTTCATTCTTCTTTTCTAGCAACGTAGAGTGCTTCTCTTCATTCTCTACAACTGATGTGGATGTTTCTGTCTCTTCAACGTTCTTGTTGATCTTGACGATTTTTACTCTTAGTGTGACAACTTCTTCTTCAAGATTCTCAACCTCTTCTTCTTTATTCATTATCTGAGACTTCATGACCTCTTCTGTTCTCTTTTCTTCTTCAAGTTGGATTTTCAATGTAATTATTTCTTCTTCCAATCTTCTCTCTTCTTGACCAAACTCTTCCTCAAGTTGGTTCAAGTCATTGGTTCTTTCCTTGATATGATCCATCAATATATTTTCACTCTTTTGTGCTTCTTCCTTTTGTGCTGCTATGTTGGCTTCTAAACATTTCTTTTTATATTCTAGAGTTTCTTCAATTCTTCTTGCCTCTTCTAGTTGAGCTCTTAAATTCTTGATGACCTGTTGATCTTTTTTGGAACCTTGAAAACTTTCCTTTTGCTTCATCAATTCTTTCTTGGATGACTTGTTTTCCTCTATTTATTTCCTGAGATATTTAATTGCACTGATCAATTTTTCTTTGTAATCTACTTCCGCTTCTTAATACTCTCCCTCTTCTGAATTTATCTGACATGATGAGCATCGTTCTTCTTGTTCCGTATCTGCATCTTCTTTGGCATTTTCTGAATTTGCGATGGGTGAAGAATATATGTCATGCAACTTATCCCAAAGTTCTTTGGATGATGAACATTTACCAACCTTTTCTCTTACTTAATTAGGTAATCCTTCCCAGATGAAATCTATTGCTATTTTGTTATTCTTCTTCAATTCCTTCTTGGCTGCAGTCTTTGCCCTTTTTGAACTATCATATCCTGTAACAACTGATAGCTAAATATAATGTCCCTGTGCCTGTAAAAATACTTTCGTCCTTCCGCTCCACATATCATACTTAAAACCATTATGACCATTAAACATTGGTACTCCGTTCTTGGAATAATCCACGATCTCCTTCCAGTGGTTAAACTATTTCCTGAAGGAACCTCCGCTCTGATACCAATTGTTGGATTACTGAGAGGGGGGGTGAATCAATAATAGAGCGATTTAATCATTTTTCACCATATAATCCAAGTGTTATATCAATGTAGCATTATCATCCAATAACCGCAGAGTAAATAAGCAATGAACAAATGAACAATCATACACATACACAGTACACAGGTGTTTTACGTGGAAACCCAAAGCGGGAGAAAACCACAAAATGCTTTTTCTTATATGTCTTGAAGAATTACATTCATTGGAAGCATAAACTTCCTTTGTTTTTCAGCTGCAACTGGAAGGAGGCTCCAACCCCCTAGTTTCTCAGGCTACAACCTGAGGGAAGCTCCAACTCCCCAATTCTCTGGCTACAACCAGAAGGAGGCTACAACCCCCTATGTTCTTCAGCTACAACCGGAAGGTGGATACAACCACCTGTCCTTGCCTCGTCTAACCTCCCTGGCATATAAGTAGAATGATGGAACCACTATCACACTATCATTGTGAGATATACTGTTGTAAACCTGTACTAATCAATTTGTACCAAACAACATGTACCAATAACCTGAACCATGCATCAACCTGTACCTCAACCTGTAATCAACCTGTACTATAAACAAGTGCATCAACCATGCACCAACCTGTACCAACCAACCTATAATCAATCTGTACCATAAACAAGTGCATCAACCATGCAACAACCTATACCTCAACCTATACCATGAACAAGTGCATCAACCATGCACCAAACCTGTACAAATAACATGTCACAACAACCTGTCCAAAAATCCTATCACAACAACCTATCTCATCAATCTTATCAACCAAATTAGATCTACTCACCAAGACAACTCTCAAAGATGTGCATCAACCAAGCATAACACAACAACTCATAATCATCACCAAGATCAATATGTGCTTCTAATAATATACCAGTACAAGTATGCTACATCATCCATAAACCATGTGTCAACAATACTACTAACAAGTACCTCCAATCGTGTACCAAGTATGTACCAATCATGTATCAACTACTCATCAACTATGACTCATCAAGATGTACCAACATCAACTATACACCTCCTGTATGTGCCAACTCATCAACTACTTGTCTCAACCATGTACCCAACATGTACCTCAACCAAAAGCCCTCATCAATTTCATCATCCAAATATGATTTGTAACTTTACAACAGACCTGGTGTATATGATCACATACCTGCAAACCTTCCTTAACTTTAACAACAAGAGACTAACAATTTCATCAAACTTTTCTTTAGTCTCACATGACTAGTTTTGGATTAGTCAACAACCCTAACTTGAAATAATCATAACTATGTACCTGTAATAAACATATGGAAATTATATACAATGTTCTTTGGTGTGTTTTATGCAATTCCTCCCGGTTTCACTACTTGGAACCTCTCAGAAAAGGAGTTATAGCAAAAATGACATACCTTGCTAAATTTTGGCTTCTTCTAGAGAGCGACCTTGTAGAGTGTGCCCCGCACAATATTTGTTGAATCGATATGAAACTGTTACACAACATACTAAAGACTGTACTCTAACCAACACATTTGGTCTTACTGATTTTGGATATTTTATGAAGAATTTATGACGTTTTTACCCGAAACACTTGTTTTAGACTAGTTTCAGGATTAGCCACAAACCCTATTTTCCACGTAGTGTAACTCCAAAAATACAACGACCCAAAAGATGAATTTTTTACCATAGATACTTGGATATGTTTCCTCTATTTTGTAGCACTTTCACGGTCTGAATCATTCTAGAAAAAAATATATTTCGAAAATGGTGAGATGACCTGTAAATAACATACCTTAGAAAACATCATCAAAATAATTTATCCTCCCTTGAATTCCGACCTTCTTTTCTTCACCTTCCCTCTGAAATTAGGCTTAGATATCCTTTGGTTACCTCAGTCACCTATATATATTCCCATAGATATTCAATATTCTCAAGTGTGATGTAAAATGAGAGATCCTTGCCTCTTATTTATACTCTCCATCTTCTAGGTCACTTAACCCATTTGTAGGTCACTTGACCGATTTCTAGGTCACTTAAGCTATTTCTAGGTCACTTAACCCATTTGTAGGTCACTTAAGCTATTTACAGGTCACTTAACCCATTTATAGGTCACTTAACCTATTTTCCTCATTTTTAGGGTTAACCACTTTCCATAATTAGAAAGTTCTCCATTGCTTTATCATTTAAATATTCCTCCTTGACTTTGTCACCTCACTTTATCATTTAAATAATATTCTTTGATTTTGTCACTTCACTTTATTATTTAAATAATCCTTCTTGACTTTGTCACTTTAATTTATCATTTAAATAATAATTTCTTCTTTGCAAGCTCTTTGACTTCTTTGACCTTTTGGGGCTTCAAGCCAACATATGAGGGTCCTCCAACTTCGTAAGACCATAACTCTCAAACCATGAGGAGTTATGTGAAGTTCCACATACCACCAGAAATGGAATGGCATGTGCTATCCATATAGAATAGTCTTACCTGAAAATATATTAAAACTCATACCATTATCCATCAAACAAACTTGGGTCCATTACCCAAACCCGGGTTCTCCAACTTCTCATGGCCATAACTCTCTAACCGTGAGGAGTTATGTGACGTTCCACATACCACCGGAAACAGAATGACATGTAATATCCATATAGAATAGTATTACCTTAAAATATATTAAAACTCATATCATTATACATGAAACAACCGTGGGTCCATTACCTAAACCTTTGTGCTACCGGAATTCGCTACCAGACTTTCTCCAAGGGTTGACATCAATCAATAAGGGTTGACATCAATATACAATATCACTCTCCAATGGTTGAAATCAAATTAGATAAGGTCTAATTAATGAAACATGAGATATGTAAATGGATTGTCTCAACTTGTTTGATTAGGGGTGACAAAATATAAGTATAATATATGCCCCCTATTGTGTGAGGTTAGAAGAATAGTTCATGGTTGAAAGACATAAATAAGAGAGTTTGTATTCAAGTGAACTAAGGAAGAAGGTTCACAAACTAAGGTTCAATGAGATACTTGCAAATGATGACCATAGTATTATATGAAACACAAATATTCTCGACGTAGGCATACCCATGTTCAGGTGTAAACAAGCATGGCCACTAAAGAAAATACACTATAGATCCATGAGAGAGATCATATGAAAAACCATGGCTATGAAAGAATACATAGTGGATCCATGTCAAAACTAGATCATAGACATGATAAAATACACAATGGATCTATGTCTCAGTGTACATTAAGAGAACCATGAAAAATGGTTAGAAGTGGAAATGTGGTTCTCCAGGGTACCCGTAAAATAGTGGTAATATGTAGAAAACTCTAGCGATGGTGCCAAAGAAATATGGCACTAGAACCCAAGGTATTCAATTTGAACCTGTCATAAGTATGAATTTAGTGCATGTGAATAAATTATATGAGGTTGAACATGAGAGAGTCCATTTGATCATTGGTCATTAATGCATACCATTTATAGACACAATGGAACCGTGAGGGAACCCACCAATGATGAAAATGGGCCCCAAGGTACATTGGTACATACTAACAAGTGTGAAAAATCTATATAATGTTTAAGACTTGGTAGAATCAATCAATTATGGGTCATCAATGTCTACCCATTGTCACCTATGAGAGAAATTTCCCCTGATGACTACAAAGGCCTCAAAATCTATGTCTCAAAATGATGAGATAAAGTTGGTCCCAAAATGATGATATGAAGTTGATATGAAGAGATTCACCAGAAAGAGTGCATTGAGGTATCCCTCATCAATCGACACGAGAAAATGATAGGAAGATGAGTTAATTCCTTGGAAAATATCTTGAAAGAATAAACCATTGAGTGACATTGGGAATGTCGACTTGGATGGTCAGGAGATCCAAGGAATGGTTGACATAGGTTAAAAATTTCCCTTGAACATAAGTATGACATAATGATGACGTGGGAAACAATTGATTCCAAAAGGGACTGATGATATATACCAACAACATGAGAGGCATTGAAGGATGATCCATAATGTTTGGAAGAATCACCAATCAGAGGAGTGAAAACTTATAATCATGGTACAACTCCTAAGGAATTACTTACACCTAACTACAAGAAATTGACTCCAAACAAGTGTTTTTTTCAAGGGTGATAAAAACTAACCCCCACCACTTAACAATGAAATCATAGAGATCTAAGTTATTTCTCCCATTTTCTTTTTTATGTTTTATGTTTATTTTTGTCTTTTTTCACATTTGAGAAATCTTGAAAAAGAATAAACAATGATAAAATATGGTGGAGATGAGTGTCATAAGTCATGTGACTAGATTCCAAGTGCATGGAACAACCCTACGTAAAGAAAGAAAAAAAGGTGATAAGCAAGTTGTATACACTCATCATCATGTCTCCTCTAGGGACATGGGGTAAAAACTGCAAAAAAAAAATAGACGCAAATGGTGAGTGATGAAAGTGAATGCAATAGCAATGAGCATAAGGAAGTGCACTACAATAGAGCATGAGGCACAAGTGCGAAAGTGACAATAAGCAATGCTATTGCAATTCAACAAGATAATGGGATCCCATAGGGAAATAACTATAAATAGATGAGAAAGATGAATGAGGTTCATAACACAATATAAAACCACAAGGTATTCCAATCCTTCCATAAAATAACGAGATAGGTATTAGAAAACAAAATTTATTATACTAGGATGACCCATCATAGAAAAACTCTTTCGTCGAAGTAGGGAAAACTACAGATAGAAAATATTTATGCACCAACATCCAATGGGGTTGACCCTATGAAAATATTAGGTGGAAAAAAGTTTAAGTGCATCATAATATAGGGGAAGACTAAACCTATATGCAAGCTTTATAATATACCTAACTGAATCAAATAATGTGTAAAGCATGATTCCTAGAGCAAACACGAATCCACTTGAAAATCCTGCACCCAAGAAGCAACAATACCAATATCATATCTTAGAAATTCAAAACAATATATCTATTGAGAGTTACAGTGACATGAATATTTTCAACCTTGATATCTTCAATGATATCCATCTTGACGATGGGGTCTATTCGTGAAGACTCAACAATCCCAAAGTTTGAGGATCTACAAAAATGATCACACTCAAAAGGGAAACCAGAGATAAAATCACTTACAAAGTCTATGGAAATAGACTCAACATAACAATGGTTCGAGGATCTACAAACAAGGAGTGTAACATCCTAGTTTTCAAACCCCAAACTAGCAATGTATATTGTAGATGTAGTACAAGGTCAAGACAAGTGATGTATATTGTAAATGTAGTATGTGGCCGAGAGCCAAAACAATGTAATATGTAAATGATGTAAATTGAATATAATAGATAAAATGTATCACGAGTTGTAGATGGACACAGATGGATATTTGGGGGCTAAGTATCCATAAGATAGGGTAGGGGTCCAAGGGGGAGAGTTACCCATGCATATTAAATGAAAACCCATTTCTTATTTCTTTCAAGATTATCCTTACTATGAACCTACCATTAGTTGTTGAGTGTTCTAGAGTCCAATCATTGAATTCATGTAAGAGGGTGGGTGTGAGAGTCACATCCCATAGTTATTGATAGCACAGGGGCTGAGTACAATCAGCTTGGGGAAGAGTGCATGTCAAGCAACCAAGATAAAGGGAGGAAATTCGTATGGGGAGGAGACCATAATTATGCATTCATGTTTTTGCATAGAGAGCAGGTTTTTGGATTTTTTCTGGCCAACAATGGAGTTATGAGTGTTGAAGCTCTAAGATAGCTATTGTGGGCACATTTGGCAGCTGTTTGGAGATGTAATTTTGTGGAGAAAGAGGCTTCAAGATTGTGAGTGAAGTTTTGTTTGAAATTCATCCAAGGAAGCACGTGTTTTGCTGCTGGGCGAATTTGTGTTGCAACTGTAGAATTCCCGAGGTCCCAACAAGTATAATTCTTGTCCAACCTGTGATGGGAGCCCTATAGGGGAGTGAAAAGGCCCAAGGGATTGTGAGCATTGAAGGGGGATTTCATCCCTTAGGTTGTGTAGGTTGAGGGGAAGAGATCTGGTGGACTATAATTAGCTGTGAGTTTGACTGTTGAGAGGGGAACATTAACCAACCTTAGGGACCACAATCCATTGTGGATTCATATCCCCATCTCAGGGGTGTCTTGTTGTTGAGAAATTGAACAACAAGGCTATGGTTGCGAGGAACATTCATCCTCTGTAGCGGGTTGTATATCTTTAAGATAAGTGTTCTTGTTTGTTGTGTTAATTCATGTTAAATGCTGATATGGTTCTTGTACAAATCAATTTGAGTCATCTTGATCAAATGCTACTTGTTGTGAGTAGAATTGATGCATATAAATCTATATTTTGTGGTAAAATTATGCCATATGCACTTAGTGGTTGATGTGAACATTTAGAGTAGATGTGTTTACGTCTTTATCTAGTATGGACAACTGAATGAACTTTTATGACATGTTGTGTATTATTTCTACATTTAAATTGCTATCAAAAAATTTATTGGGTCATTTTAGCAAGTGATGTGACCCAACTAGGGGCTGGGTACATTATAGAGTTGTATCGGAGCTTCTGGTTCAACATCGGGCTTGTATGGGCCAAGAACAAGAGCGAATCGGTGAAATTCATTGTTATGGACTGCGATCTGTGCGAATTTGGGGGAAAATGGTGGAAAATTAGAGAGAAATCCCCAAATTCGTGAGAGAAATTTGAGTTTAAGTGTCTTAGATCTATTTAAGAAGTTTAATGGAGTATATCTACAAATTTATAGAGTTAATTTCAGCCTGGAAGGTCGAAATTAATTTTTTTAATGGCCGCTGTAGTGTTTTACACAGTCTAGTGAATTGACAGTTAAGATCCCATTTGATCATGAGATCAACGACCAAGATTCACTTAAAACGATTTAAAAATTTGTAAGATGTTGACCATTTGAAAGGTTGAGTAAATCTATGACCAAGATATGTTTTCTCCGTTTTGCAAAGGAATTCGATCGATGGTCAAGATCTTCTTGGCTTAAAGACCGATGACTTAGATTCGTCAGGGATTTGGTCGAAATTTTTAAGTGTTGGAAATTGCTAAGAGAAACAACTGAAGACCAATGGTCAGGTAAGACAAAGTGGTGAAGAGTTCATTGGGCCAAAATAAATCTTCGACAGCCGACGACCGATGGTTGGGTGTCGAGAAAGTTAGATGAGGTTTGGTAAATCAACGACTGAGATCATTTTTCAATGGGAGATCGACAACTTAGATTGATTGGAGTTTGATAAAAAAAAATCTAAGTATTGAAGTTGGCCAAAGGAAATCATCGATGGGATGATGGTCATGCATTGACCAGATTTGACAAAGTGTTTTCAGTCGCCAATGAAAATTATCAATGGTCAAGCGTCGACCAATTGGGCGAAGTGTTTCAAATCCAGTAAGAGAAGTCATCGATGGATGATGGGTTGTTGGTCAGGCATTGGCCGATTCGACAAGTTGTTCAGGTCATCCAAGAGAAACAATCGATGGATGATGAAGGAAAGAGGGTGATGACATGTCATGCCATGTCAGCATCCATGTGTCATGCCACATCAACATCCACGTCTCATGCCATGTCATCCAAATTGACACCTGAGGATGATGTGTCATGCCATGTCATCCTAGAAGTGGTCGACGGTCGATGGTCAGGTTGATCAAAGTGGAGGAGCATTTTCGATAGTCAACAGGGATGAACGACGATCGATGGTCAGGCATCGACCGAATTAATGAGGAGTTCATTCACCAGTGAAAATCGTTGATGACTGATGATTGGGTCGGATGATTTAGTGTTGTGTTGCGAATCAGTTGTTAAGGGAATGGCCGACAATCGACGCATAGGTCGACAGTTTGGGAAAAGTGTGGTGTGCGCCAAAGGAGAACTTCGTTCATCGATGGTTGATGGAGAACAAATCAACGACTCAGATTCCACACGATTTGAGATCAACGAATCAAATTTAAAAGGTTGTTAACACAATAAAACAATCAATTTTATGCAAAATTTTGTGGTTTTTGAAGGTCATTAATTTGCAGGGTATTTTTGAGGGCCTAAACAACGTTTTTAGCCAATCAAAACCCATGATATCAGAGTGTATTAAGGTATGTTGTCGCAAGAGTCAACTCTAGGCTGTAATAGAGCCAAGCCTTAGCACATTTTAAAATGAAAAATTTATTTATCGTTCAGAACTTGACTTGGGTTGCAGCAAGCCAAACCCTGGAAATTTAATTTTGAGTGCACTTCTGAC
>WSFP011502347.1:0-13746 GCA_009831015.1 Picea engelmannii | reverse complement strand
AATTGAAGCCTTCTATGATCCTACCATGATAATAATAATAACCAAAGTATCAGGCACATTGGTCCACTATGTAGTGTTGGGGTTCCATATCCCAAGAAAATGTCATGCAACCATGCTGGAACAATGATTTAATATTGGAATGATTTATAGGTTTAAACAAGGTTTAGTCAATCTTCCTTTAGTTGATAATGAGACTTGCATTGTGGAACTATTTGTCACATGTGGACTTATCTAATTCTCCCATGGCTTGAGGAGAAATTTGGCATGATTTGAGGAGGGTTGTTACACCTTGAACACCTCAACCATGACACTTTTGGAGCTGATTTGAAGGGTTCATCCAAACTTGAGGGGTCTTACTGATGATCTATGGAGATTTTTCATCCTTGGAGATTTATGTGTCCACCTTGGAAGATACCTAAAAGACTTTACTTGCATACTTTGAGGATTTTGTTGAGGATATACCCCTCTGGAGGCCTTTGGATGCTAGACATTACACCTTGGATTCACCTTCTTCCTTCATTAAGGGAGACATTACACTCTCTTGGGGCCTTTTCACTTGGATCTGTGTACATGTGGTTTGACCACCTCATTTTTATTGTATTTTTTGACTAGGTAGTTGGAGGAAGTAATATTTTATCCCTCCCTAGGCTAGATATAAGGATATAACATGAGACATTGCTATAGGCTATATATAAGGATCTCACATGAGACATTGCTATTTTATTTTAAATGAAGTTGAGAGAGTCTTCCAGTTGCTATTTGAGAGAGTCTTCCAACAGTTTTAAGAGGGGAAAGCAAGGATTTTCATCACTATAAAATAATATTTTATGGAGTGGGGTTTGATTTCCATTTATGGTTTTCAGATTCCCAGGTATGTCTTAAATTTCCAACATGTAATTAGTTTATGTTTATAGGATCTATGCAAGAGTTTGTTGTGTGCATAGTGTGTATCTTGTTGCTGATTTTTCCCTAGAGATTGAACGATTTTCTAGGTCCGATTATTTTTACAAGCATTCTTTAGTGTTGATTTTGTTTTTTTGCCCCAGGTTTGATAAATCACTCTTTTCAATGTCTAACACTTTGTTCAAGCCTTGATAGAGGAGTTACAATGCAATCAAAAAAAGGCAGTGAGGGAATTTTATGGTTTAGAGGAATATAATCAATCCCAGAGGTCCCCTGAAGCTGTCTAGAGTCTAGGAGAGGGTGATAATCGGTAACTAGTGAAGGAGGAAAGAGTGGTAAGGACTCAAGAGTTGAAAGCTGGAAGGAAGGGCAAGAAATGCATCAAGATGCTAAAAGGAAAGCCTCAATTGGTCCTTGGGGTGGATATCACAATGGAGTAGGTTGTGGGAATGATAAGTAGAACCCTAATGAGTCATTTCTATGGAAGGGAAGGAAGGGAAGGAAGTGCATTAAGTTGCTAAAAGGAAAGCCTCAATTGGTCCTTGGGGTGTGTTAGCGATAATTCTTGTCTTAGGCTCGAGAGCATTCGGGTCTGCAAGTTACACGAGAAGCGCCTGAGCACAGCATGGAAAAATTTCGTTTTCCGACTTCCAATCAAGCGAGCGGGCAAAGTATGTCGTCAACGACCAGGATCCATGTATAGAGCAGATCAATGATCGGCGGGTAATCGTGGTTAGCAGAATTGCGCCAGGATTAGCGCAATGGATAGCGCTTATATATTACCAAAAGATCTCAGTCGTCCATCCCGGAGGAGTACGTGGCGCATGATCGGTCTCCATTGCCTCCTCACCCTTCGTGACTTTGAAGAATGAGGACCAGCCTCCTCACACCATGAGACGCGAAGCACCGAAAGCGTTAAGGACTCAGGCCCAAAGTATCATCGAAGTGTTTTCAGCTGTCCATCCAAAGGGGACACCTGGCAGCAAGTAGAGCCATCTCGACGCCTCGCTCATCGCAACTCCAATGCGCAAAAAACAACTCCATCATATCCCAATATGCGAAGTAGAGAGAGTATTCAGGACCTGGGGCCCACTGCAGCGTTGGATGAGTTTAGAACCGTTAGATTTGAGGGGCGCGTGGCACCAGATTGAGCCGTCTCGGCATATCGCTCATCGCGATTTCGATTAGCAAGGATCATCCCCTTCATATTTGAAAACGTCGAAAAGCGCCATGAGAATAGGCACGTGGTCACAGTCCGTGGTCACTTGGAAAAAGAGAGGAGCTGCGTAAAGAAGGCCAAAACGCCGAGTTCAGTTACAAAGAGGATCGTCGCGGTCTCCAAGTGCCATCGGATCCGATCTTCATATTGTTTTTCACCTGGAGTAAATGATGACAAGAGCGGGTGGTTGAAACCTCCTTTCAGTCATTAAGTAAGGGGAATGGAGGGTCTGGAAAACCGTCTGCCCAAGGAAGTCCTGTGTATCATTTTTCTCAAGGGAGCCATGCCGAAGTCTTCAGCTCGACAGAGAAGTCTGCACACGCTATCTGAACACTTATTAGCTCAGATACTCTCCTTACAGGAGCCATGCGTAGTTAATATGGCACTTAAAGAAAGATATCAGTACGAGTTTGACTGAAGAGACACCAAGCCTTGGGCAACTGGGCATGCCTCTGTTAGGCGATTTTCTCTGAGTATATAAACTCAGTCTTTGTATTTTGTAAGGTATCGATGGTTGAGTAGAGCTCCCGGTTGTAAAGTTTTAATGAAGCACTGTTATTCTAGTTATGCATGAACTTCTGAGACTTCTTGCCTTATGAATGCCAGTTTCTTTCATGTCTATGTTTACACTGTGTTAGAACAACTCGGAATTGGAGGGTACAGTCGAGTTGTGACTGTTATAGGATGATGTATGTTGGATCACTGTAGCAGTTATGTTGTTTCTAATAAGTTCTTGTGATTTTCCCAGCGCTGAATGACTTGGAATTGGCGGATCCAGTCAAGTCCCCTTTCAGTTCCTTAAGACCTTGAACCAAGAGGATCTTGCATTCAGAGTCTTTCTTCTGCAAACTGCTGTAAGCTGGTTGCCCAAAGCTATTTTTTCACCCTTCTTATCAAGTCTTCTACCTATTCACCCTTTAATCAACTCACTGGCTGAAGTTAGATCAAGACCTCCTTTGCTCCCTGCATGCCAGACTCAGTCCCTGAGTTAGAATGATATTTCCCCGAGTCTTTATCCATATGATCATCTATTAAAAACTATCGTGACATAAAACTGATGGGTGTCGGGCTCTGCTCCTGCAAGCAATCCAGGAGTGACTTCCGACGCTAACATTTCTGGCACCGTTGCCGGGGACGAAGTTGAATATTTTCCCCGGGATTGAATGACAATGATTAGCTGATTCTGAAGGTACATCAGATATCAGAACTATTGAGATTGCTGCTGTGCACCTGGTGACTCCATTGTGACGACTTCACTAGGGAGAACCTGCTCTATCAATTGTGGCTTTCAGAGGCAGACACACGTGGTCTCATCCACAACTTCCCCTAGCTACACCTCAAACCGATCCAGAGGTGGTTCTCAGAAAAGGAAAGGCCCCTGAAGAAGAAGCTTCCACCGCCGAAATAGGTAATCTGCCATCTCCTTCTGTAAGAACTCCATTTTCACCCCCTCAATTTCTTGATAGACCTCCCTCACAAGTTTCCTGTTTCCTGAATTTTGGGAGTCTTCCTACTGAGTTTTCCCCTCTTGTTCTGGGATTGGAGGGAGAAATCCTTTCCACTCCCCTCTCCTCTGAAGCTGTACCTTGGCATAGGCCCATGACCACAGAAGATTTCCCCACTCCTCCACAAGGAGGAGCACCTGCTGACTTGAGCTTGTTAGCCTTCTCCTTGAATCCCCTCTTGTTTCCCACCCCACTCCGAGGTTCACTCCCAGTATCCCCTTTGCGAACTCCTTCTCCTTCGAGTTCTCCTCCACCTAATATTCCTATGGCCGGAGAAAATCCCCCTATGACCGAAATAGAGGTCATCATAGCCGCTAGATACGCTCCCCTCGTGCTACCACAGCCTCTCAATAACCTCCCAGCAGAAGGGTACCTTAAACAACTGCCCAAGTTTACAGGCCAGGGGGACATAGCTGCAGAAGAGCACCTAGTAGCCTTTTACACTTTCACGGATGATAATGTTATCATGCACACAGACGTATGGATGAGAATTTTTGTCCATAGTATCCAAGGAGAGGCTAGAAAATGGTTCAAGGACCTGCCTCCTGGATCTATTGATGGGATCAGAGCTTTAGATAATGCCTTTTTGAGACAGTGGGGAGATAAAAAATACTTCATGTATTACATGACAGAGTTTGGGTCGTTGAAGAGAAAGGAAGGAGAGTTTGTTTCTGACTTCTCCAAGAGGTTTAATAAAATGTACAACAAAATTCCTGCTGAGATAAAACCCTCTGAAGCCTCTGCAAAGATCTCTTGCTCTAGTGCCTTCGATCCTGATTTCTGCCTACTGCTAAGGGAGAGAAGAGTTGCTACGCTGGCGCACATGCAAGACGCAGCCGTGGAGGTAGAATCCAACATATTGGCTGTCAACCGACTCAGGAATGTCGGGGATAGAAATACGTCCAAAAACAAGCCTGAAACTTCCTCATCCAGTTCCTCTCCCCTGCTCCATCAGACATATGAGACAACTAGAGCAATAAAATCGCTTGTTGCCAAGATAGAAAGGTGGGAATTAGAGGGGAAGCCCATGTACAGAAATCCCCTAAACACTGATAATAGAGGTTTCAGACGACCTGCTAACAATATACCTCAAGTCCTCCCAAGGGAACAGAGGGGAAAGGACAGAGAAGATCAAAGGGTTCAAACCCCCCTCCAAAACAACCTATTTGATCATGAGGAAAGAGAGGAGATAGACGAGTTTGGACCTGAAATTCACTGTATTGAAGAAACCCCCCCTTTTCCCCATTTGACTCAGTCTGCGTACGAAAAATCCCTGATGAACATTCAGATCCATGAGTTAGGAAAGGAAGAAAGGGTTGGTCATACTTCTAACAGATACAATCTTAGGTCAAGGAAGAAAGAAGGAGACTTTGACAGCCCAGACTAGCCCCTCATAGTAGATAGGCCTATCAAACCTGCAACAGCCACTACTAAAGAAAAGAAGACTCAAAGTGCTTCACCAGAAGCCAAAGAGCCTGCCACTGAGGTAAGAGAAGCTCTTAAACCTACCCCCTCCTTCAATTTTGAGCATGAAATTCAGAAGATTAGGATTCCTGTACCTCTCTCTGAGCTAGTTAAAAATGAAGACTTCAAAAGGTCCCTCTCCAAGTTGCTACAATCTGAATCCCCCCATCCCCCCTCTGACTCAATAAACCTTCAAGATGAAAATCCTTCAGTCGTCTTAGGGCCCATGGTAGAGGATAGAGATGATTCATCCCCTCCCTTCTACACTTCCCTGAATATACATGATAAAGTGCTACATAACTGCCTCATGGACTCAAGGGCTTCCCATAACCTTATGCCCAAAATAGTAATGGAAGAGCTGGGATTAGAAGTGACCAGGGCCTATCATGATTTATACTCTTTTGATTCAAGGAGGGTGCAATGTCTGGGAGTCATCAAGGAACTGGTGGTTTCTCTGTTTCAACTTCCCATGAAGAGTGTGGTCATGGACATTGTGGTAGCTTATGTTCCTCCCAAGTTCGGCATGTTGTTGTCACGGTCTTGGATTAAAATACTTGGAGGAACATTACAGATGGACCTCACGTATGCTACCATCCCAGTGTTCGGAGGGGAGCATAGAAGACTATACAGGGAAGCACAACTGGCCTACATAATCAGTGATGAATCCAACCCTACCAATCATCCCATCTTTACCTTGGACACTGATTTAGGCTCCAGTTTACTGCAGCTCACCCATGCCCCCGAGCCTCCTCTGAAACTCAGAAAGCAGCCCACTATTTCCCCTGAAGTTCCTCCCTCCATCACCCCAATCTAGAATTTTTTTTTTGATGGAGCCTGTTCCCGAGAAGGCACTGGAGCTGGAGTGGTTTTTATGTCACCTGCTCAGGAGACCACATCTCTGTCATACAAATTAGAATTCTAAGCTACCAACAATGTGGCAGAATACGAATCTCTTATACTAGGATTAAGATCCACAAGGGAAATGGGAATCCAGGAGGTAGCAGTGTTCGGAGATGTCGAGTTGGTAGTCCAGCAAGTCAAAAGCACTTATCAGGCCAAGCATCCTCGACTCAAGAGTTATAGAAATGAGGTATGGGACCTGATTGACAGTTTCTTCTCAGCGTTCAACATTTCTTTCATCCCAAGAGAAGAAAACATAGTGGTAGATTCCTTGGCTACATCAGCAAGCATTTTCAAGGTACCCTTGCCACCCAAACTGAGGTATGATGTAGAAGTAAAATACAGGCCCTCCATACCTGACAATGTCAAGCATTGGAAGGTGTTTGAGGATGATCTTGAGATCAAGAAATTCTTGGAGACTATCGAAGAGTTTTCAGAGCTGCATAACGATCAAGATTCCGTCCCTGGGGAAGGGTTTAATGGGGGTGAGTTGCTGAGTAAAATAGCAAAGCATGACATTATTCAGCTTCCTGGCAATCACATTCCAAGGGGACTAGTCCCATTAGAAAGATTGTTCGATGGGAATGATGTGTCAATAAAGGGAAGAGTTTTGGGTGATGATGCTGACACAGCCGAGTGCAACATTGGCACACCAGAAGAGCCTAAGTTTGTCAAGTTGTCAAGGAGTTTGACCAATGAGCAGAGGATTGAATATACCGAGTTGCTGAGAGAGTTTGCCGATGTGTTTACATGGACCTACGAAGACCTTAAGACGTATGACACATCTGTCATTGAGCACAAGATCCCACTGAAAGAAGAGGCTAAGCCATTCAAGCAGAAGTTGAGACAGATAAATCCCATGTTGCTACCTGTCATGGAGAAAGAGGTGAAGAAGTTGTTGGATGCCCAAATCATTGTCCCCTTGAGATATTCTGATTGGGTGGCCAATTTGGTTCCGGTAAGAAAGAAGAGTGGGGAAATCAGACTCTGTGTTGATTTCAGGAACCTGAACAGAAGCTCAAGGAAAGACAATTATCCCCTGCCCAACATGGAACACATATTGCAGAAGGTCATTGGCGCATCTAGAATATCCATGATTGATGGCTTCTCCGATTACAATCAGATATCAGTCATGCTTGAGGACAGGGAAAAAACGACCTTCACCACTCCTTGGGGCATATTCATGTAAGCCAAAATGCCTTTCGGATTGATGAATGCAGGAGCAACATTTCAGCGGGCCATGGACATAGCCTTCATCAGAGAGAAGGACCAGTTTGTGGTAATATATCTAGATGACATCACGGTCTTCTCCATGACAGATAAGGAGCACTGTTGCCACTTGAAGAAGGTTTTCCTGAAGTGTCGGAGGTTTGGCCTATCTTTAAACCCCAAGAAATCTTTGTTCTCTATGAAAGAAGGGAATCTATTAGGCCATATAGTGTCAGCAGAGGGAGTAAGGATTGACCCTAGTAGGGTAGAAGCACTTCAAAACCTGTCACTTCCCAGGTCTAAGAAGGAAGTTTAGGCCTTTTTGGGGAAGATAAATTTTCTGAGGAGATTTGTCTCTAATTTTGCCGAGTTGGTGAAACACATCACATCCATGCTCAGGAAGGGAAATGAAGTGAAATGGACTACTGAACCCAGGGAATCTTTTGTCCGAATAAAGAGGGTGCTGACTGAGGCACCTGTGCTAGTCAGTCTTGATTATTCTAAAGATTTCTTGATTTTTTCTTTTGCTTCTTGTGATACAGTAGCAGCAGTCTTGTTGCAGAAAAATGATCAGGGGCAAGAGAAACCTATTGCCTTCTTCAGCAATGCATTGAGAGATGCTAAACTCCGGTACGAGATCATGGAGAAGCAGGCCTATGCCTTAGTGAAAGCTCTCAAATCTTTTACAGTCTATGTCTTGCACTCGAAAATCACTGCATACGTTCCTTCGGCCTCTGTGAAAGACATTCTTATACAACCTGACATAGATGGAAGAAGAGGTAAGTGGATTGCCAAGATCCTAGAATTTGATCTGGAGATTAAGCCCACCAAGTTGATAAAGGGGCAGGGTTTGGCCAAGTTGCTGGCTGAATCTAATTGCAAAGCCTTAGGGATTAGCTTCATCAATGAGCAAGCTGAGTCATCCAACAAGAATTTTCAGGGTGCCTTGTCCCTAGCAACATGCTCCTGGTACAAGGATATATTGTACTTTCTGCAAGAATTGAAGCCCCCCGATGGAATGGGAAAAAGCAAAGCAAGGTCTCTAAAGCTCAAGGCGGTCAAGTATTGCCTCATTGATCAAGCCTTATACTGGAAAGACCCTCTAGGGGTATTTCTGAGATGCCTGGACCCACATGAGGTGCAGAAGGTTACGTTTGATTTTCATAGCGGCCTTTGCGGAGGTCATCATTTCTGGAAGACCACAGCTCACAAGATACTCCGAGCTGGGTATTACTGGCCCACTTTATTCCCCGATATTTGCAGAGAGATCAGAGCTTGCATCAAATGCCAAAGGTTCTCAGGAAAGAAACAGCTCAAATCGTTGCCATTAAAATCTATGGTAGCTTCGACACCTTTTCAGCAGTGGGGGTTAGACTTCATCGGAGAAATTCATCCTCCCTCAAGTGGTCAGCACAGATGGATCCTGACTGCAACAGATTATTTCACCAAGTGGATAGAAGTTGTCCCCACCAGAAGTGCATCACACAAAGTAATTATCAGCTTCCTGGAAGATATCATAGCCAGATTTGGCTGTCCCAGCAGGATCATCACCGATAATGTTGCTTCTTTCAAATCTGAACCTCTAATTAAGTTCTTTGAGCAGTTTCAGATCTCGCTAATTCACTCCACCCCCTATTATCCCCAGGGCAGTGGTTTAGTGGAATCCTCTAACAAAATCCTGATAAAGATCATCAAAATATTGTTAGAGGATAACAAAAGAGCCTGGGATTCAAAGTTGAAATTTTCTCTGTGGGTCGATCGTGTCATAATGAAGAAGTCTCTGGGCACTTCGTCATTTCATCTAGTCTATGGAGTAGAGGCGGTTTTCCCTACTCAGCTTGCCTTACCTGTGGCAAAGTTCTTTCAAGACTACGAGGGAGAACTAGATCATATGATCAGAAGAATTCATCAGATAGTGGAAGCGCAGCAGATCAGAGAGCAAGTGAGGGACGCAACTTACAGTCATCAATAGAAGATCAAACAGGCTTTTGACAGAAAGGTCAGGAAAAAGGAGTTTGATATCGGAGACTTGGTATTTAAGTGGGATGCACCTAGACAGGATAAAGGCAAGCACAGGAAGTTCGACTCCCTCTGGATCGGCCCCTTTAAAATCTATGAGATTTTCTCCAACAACACATATGGGTTGCAGGATCTGGAGGGTGAAGAGGTTTTCAACAGCCCAGTGAATGGACATTTTTTGAAAAAATGTTTTATTTGAGCCTTAGATGGCTCCTCTGTTTGTATATATTGTCTTTTAGTCCTTTGTATATTTTCTTTTTGAATGTTTTCGTCTTAATAAGTGACTCCATAGCCCAATAGAAAGGCGACTGGAACTGCAGAAGGAGTTCTTAGAGCATTGCAGGGATGACTCTATCCCCCATGGAGCCTAATGTTAGTGATAATTCTTGTCTTGGGCTCGAGAGCATTCGGGTCTGCAAGTTACACGAGAAGCGCCTGAGCGTAGCATGGAAATATATCGTTTTCCGACTTCCAATCAAGCGAGCGGGAAAAGTATGTCGTCAACGGCCAGGATCCATGTATAGAGCAGATCAACGATTGGCGGGTAATCGTGGTTAGCAGAATTGTGCCAGGATTAACGCAATGGATAGCGCTTATATATCACCAAAAGATCTCAACCGTCCATCCCAGAGGAGTACGTGGCACACGATCGGGCTCCATCACCTCCTCTCCCTTCGTGACTTTGAAGAACGAGGACCAACCTCCTCACACCGCGAGACACGAAGCACTGAAAGCATTCAGGACTCAGGCCCACAGTGTCTTCGAAGTGTTTTCAGCCGTCCATCCAGAGGGGACACCTGGAAGCAAGTAGAGCCATCTTGACGCCTCACTCATCGCAACTCCAACGTGCAAAAAATAGCTCCATCATATCCCTATAAGCGAAGTAGCGAGAGAATTCAGGACCTGGGGCCCACTGCAACGTCGGATGAGTTTAGAACCGTCAGATTTGAGGGACGCGTGGCACCATATTGATCTGTCTCGGCATATCGCTCATCGTGATTTTGATTAGCAAGGATCATCCCCTTCATATTCACAAACATCGAAAAGTGCCATGAGAATAGGAACGTGGTCACAGTCCGTCGTCACTTGGAAAAAGAGAGGAGCTGCGTAAAGAAGGCCGAAACGCCGAGTTCAGTTACAGAGAGGATCGTCACGGTCTCCAAGCGCCATCGGATCCGATCTTATACTGTTTTTCGCCTGGAGTAAATGACGACAAGAGCGGGTGGTTGAAACCTCCTTTTAGTCATTAAGTAAGGGGAATGGAGGGTCTGGCAAACCGTCTGCCTGAGGAAGTCCTGTGTATCATTTTTCTCAAGGGAGCCATGTCGAAGTCTTCATCTCAACAGAGAAGTCTGCACACGCTATCTGAACACTTATTATCTCAGCTACTCTCCTTACAGGAGCCATGCGTAGTTAAGATGGCACTTAAAGAAAGATATCAGTACGAGTTTGACTGAAGAGACACCAAGACTTAGGCGACATGGCATGCCTCTGTTAGGAAATTTTCTCTGAGTATATAAACTCAGTCTTTGTCTTTTGTAAGGTATCGATGGTTGAGCAGAGCTCCCAGTTGTAAAGTTTTAATGAAGCACTGTTATTCTAGTTATGCATGAACTTCTGAGACTTCTTGCCTTATGAATGCCAGTTTCTTTCATGTCTCTCTTTACACTGTGTTAGAACAGCTCAGAATTGGAGGTTCCATTTGAGTTGTGACTGTTATAGGATGATGTATGTTGGATCACTATAGAAGTTATGTTGTTTCTAATCAGTTCTTGTGATTTTCCCAGCGCTGAATGACTTGGAATTGGCGGATCCATTCAAGTCCCCTTTCAGTTCCTTAAGACCTTGAACCAAGAGGATCTTGCATTTAGAGTCTTTCTTCTGCAAACTGTTGTAAGCCGGTTGCCCAAAGCCGTTTGTTCACCCTTCTTATCAAGTCTTCTACCTATTCACCCTTTAATAAACTCACTGGCTGAAGTTAGATCAAGAACTCCTTTGCTCCTTGCATGCCAGACTCAGTCCCTGAGTTAGAATGATATTTTCCCAAGTCTCTATCCATCTGATCATCTATTAAAAGCTATAGTGACATAAAATTGATGGGTGTCGGGCTCTGCTCCTGCAAGCAATCCAGGAGTGACTTCCGACGCTAACAGGGTGGATGTCACAATGGAGTAGGTTGTGGGAATGATACATAGAACCCTGACAAGTCGTTCCTATGGAAGGTTCATATTGAAGAAAAACCTATTCGGTTGGATAGAGAGATCTTGGACCCAAATGTTAGGATACTCACATGGTTCCCACACATTAGTAAAACGTTGGTTAATTTTCAATTGTCAATTCAAAGTGGACACCATTCTAGTTTTATGGTCGAAATGGTGTTGTGGTAAACCTCAATGATATTGAAAAAATGGATGTCAAAACTTGATCCAAGAATGAAAAGGGTTACCAAACACTACATCTGGGTTAAAATGCCCATATTGGCATTGGAACTATGGTTTGTCAAAGCCTTCAAGACCATAGGTGACATGGTTGAGCAGTTCAAAACATCCCATATGTGCATTGTAGCCAAAATTTTAGTTGAGTTGGATGTCAAGGAAGGGTCGGTGAAGGAGATTGAGATGGTGGTGGGAAATTGTATCTACATTCAAGCATTGGAATACAATAAGGAAGACAAAGAAGCTATGCAGATTGAACTTGACACTAGATGAACAAAATGAAACGCAAGAAACAATGAACTTGACATTGGATCTCACATAAGACATTGCTATTTTAAAATTGTTGGATACCACTTAGGGTACTCACCATTCTTGTCTCCCTCATGTGTGCCCTCGTGTGCTTCTCTTTCTCCTCGCAGACTCGCTCTCCTGTGCCTTCCTGTGCTCCCCTTTCTCTTGGCAGACTCGCCCTCGTGTGCCCTCGCGTGCTCTTGCTCTCCTCGCAGACTACCCTTTCTCCTATCCTCGCAAAGGTCGCGTGCACACTCTATTCGCGCGGGGTATTGATCAGTGCATAGTACAGAATGCGACTGGGGTATGGATCAGGGATATGCATACACGAATGGGGGGGATTCATTTTTGTTAAAAGGGTTTTGGTTTTGTTTTTTATTTATTTCTTAATTAAATATTTATAATATATAAATTATATATATATATATATATATATATAGTGGGTCTAATGGTTAAGAACATGTATTTTCTCCTAAGAGGTCACAAGTTAAAATCTAGAGGGGGGTAGGGTATGTATACCTCTGACATAGACTTTACAAGTCAAATCACTGGGCAGAGGGGATTCCTTGTCCCACAAACAAGGGGGTCTCATACAACAATTTGGTGTTTATCTTGTTATTAGAGCTAAATTTGAGTAGGGATTTCATTTATCTTGGTTATATTGACATCCTTTTGTATGTGGTGGTCACTGACAATGGTTAGTGCGACCTAGAAGGCAGATAACATTATGGGTTAACACCCAAATTTCTGTTGTTACCACTTATTAGTAATAGGTTTGTGTGCAAAGTGACCAAAAACTCTTATAATAATCAGAGAAGGTTAGTGATTGCTGAGTTGTTGTGTGGAGGAGCCATCTGTATATCTCACCAGGAGCCGTCCGTCAATCTGCTGCGTGGAGAAGTCGTCCGTCAAAATCTGATTCACTATGCATGGAGGAGGTCACATCTTCAAGTTGTTGAAGAGTTTTGAAGGGGGAATATTGCATTGAAGGATCGTTGTTATTGTTAAGTTATTGGAGAATTTGATGTTCGCCAGAATTGCATGAGAGAGCAAGTTGCCTCTGCGGATTTGATTATTGAATCGCTACCACCATTCGCAAGGAATTTATTGCAAATTGTCACATATTCTGACTGCCAGAGATTAAGGGAGGGTGCATAACACTTTTGTTACCACCAATAGACCCAAAAAACTGTTGTCAAGAATCATTCATTGTCTTCTCTGGTGGTCACGTTCTAGCCAGATCGCAGAAGATTTGTTGTACCAGATCGCAGGAGATTCACTATCAGGAAAGAGGAATAGGAGCCTATCGTGATCTGTTGTGATCTAAAATTTAGCCAATAATTGGTTTTGTTATCACTCCAGGAGTATTTCTAGGTTGTGATCGAAATATCTTAGTAACTTAATCAATAACTTAATTAATAACTCAAGAACGCATATAAATTGTAACTCTTAATTCCAACCCCTTAACTTTATTACACCCATCACCCCTAACACTTAATCTTTATAACCTAGAATTAATATAAACCATAACCATTGAGCATTATAACCTCTAAAGCCCCTATAACCTAATTACATATATAACCTTAAGTTTCATGGTTATCACCTTAATTTATCCTACAAATAACTCATATAAACTGTAACTCTTAATTCCTAACACCGGTAAATTATAACCTCTAACCCCTCACCAATATAACTCCTTAACCTTAACACATATTCATTATAACCCCTAAAACATAACCATATAAATCCTTACACCTAATCCTCATATTATAACCCCAATAACACTAATCCACTAAGAAAT
>WSFP011502344.1:0-11322 GCA_009831015.1 Picea engelmannii | reverse complement strand
GGTGATAGATTTCTTTTGGCAATTTTGAGTTTGGGATTCTACTCATATATATTGCAAGATTATCTCTTTATAAATGACAAAAGTGGCATCGAAGGTGAACTTCTAATGGGTCAAGAAGGTAGATTATTTACCTTTAGCAACGAGGGAAAAAATTTTGGACAATTTAATTTCTACCTAATGTATTAAAACATAAGCTTCCACTCAACCACTTGTTATTGTTCCTCCACTGCCATTCCCACTAACAATCGAGAATTCTTTGGATCTTCATGATCCTTCCATGACCTTTATAAAAACGAGGGAGTTGTAACCATTTCATCAAGAATAAAGCAATTTCTGAGTGTTATTTTGTATGTTCCTTTGCTTATGCCCACATCATCGTGGTATCACAGCGAGGTGAGCGAGTTGTTGTGAGAGTCGGAGAGGAATCCGCAGCTTCCAGGTTAGTTGTGAGAGTTTAAGAGCGATTTAAGGCCTTAGAAGCGTCTTGATCTTCGTCTGGAGTAAAGGCATCTGTGGGCTGATTTTATTCATCGTCGTCTCCATATTTTGCCGGTCAGGTTACAGATTCAAGCTCTTCATGATCCTCTTCTTCTTCATCGGGGATCGATTCTTTATTCTGTGGCTACTCTTCCTCGGAGGAAGGCAGGTCGTCTGATGAACTCTTACCATGCTTTCCCTTGGTTCGGCTCTACTCTGCTATAGAGGATCAATCCCAGGACCCGTATGTAAATCCAGACACAAATTGGAAAACTTTGAAGCACCTATCATTGAGCACTGGCAAGCTTGATCCTATAACCGAACATATAGGGAAAAGAGTAATATTCTCAGTAGCGCATTCGTGAGGACTGGTGGAAGTCGTCAGCAGCGGAGATCCATTACAAATCCATGATAAATTCTGGTAAAGCTCTTTCCTTGTGTTCGTGTGTTTGTATCAACAGAAGTTGTGATTAATCTGTTGCCCTCACATCTTCAAGTTGGTATCAGAACAGTCCTGAGGGGTGTCGAGTGTTTTCTGTTTGACGTTTTAGAAGAATGGAATTATATTGGGCGTCTTTGCTTACCCCCATTACCATGATTGTTATTTGGTGACATGGTGGATAGAATTATAGTTGTCTAAGTGTTTAAATATCACTTATAAGACTTTCACAGGAGTTGTTGTTTGAAGAAGAGTACGAAGAGCACTTACTTGCACTTATCTTCTATAGTCTTTTTTCTATTTTGCTGAAAACAATTTGGCTTGAATTTTTTTTAAATGGCATCAGGAACGTATTAGCAACTTATGATTCCAACATTTTATGGGAAAAATTATGATAATTGGGCATTTAGAATGAAATTAACATTTGATTCATATGAGCTATCAGATATAGTAATGAATGGTTATACTGAACCACAAGATGAGTCTATTTTGAGTGTTGATGAAAAGAAAAAGATCGATGAAAATAGGCAAAAGAATAAAAGGGCTTTGCAGATAATTGGACAAGCATTGGAAGATTTGGTTGTTGGAAGGATTAAGTGAGAAGCAAGCATGGGAAATTCTAGAGACAGCATATCAAGGCACTAGCAAGGTAAAAATTTCCAAACTCCAAGCACTTAGAAGGGAATTTGAAAACTTGCAAATGAAAGATTATGATTCAATAGATCACTTTACATATTGTGTTACGGAGTCGGTTAATCAAATAAGACAAAATGGTGATGAGATAGCATATCATAAGGTTGTATAAAAGGTTTTAAGAAGTTTTCCTAGAAACTTTGATGCAATTGTTGTGGTAATTGAAGAATCTAAAGATTTGACTACATATTCAATGGATGAGTTGGTTGGCTCCTTGAAAAATTATGAAGACAGGTTGAACAGGAATGACAATACCTCATTGGAGCATGCATTCAAAACACAAATGACATTTGGCAGAGGCAGAGGAAGAGGAAATCCAGGATTCATAGGAAAAGGAAGAGGAATAAATAATTTTCAAATAGAAGAAAGAAAGGGTCAAGACCGAGGAGGAAGGAGAAATCAAAGTTTTAGCTCAAGGGAAAGCAATCACAATCGGGCATCACAAAGGTATGAAAAATCAAAGATTCAATGTTATTACTACAAGAAGTATGGCCACTTTGCAAATGAATTCCAAAAGAAACAAGCAGATATGAGAAAGCATAATGCACATTTCTCTGAGAGTAGTTCTGAGACATTGTTTATTACATGCGATGTAGCTCAAGAAAATTCAAGTAACATTTGGTTTCTTGATAGTGGTTGTAGTAACCATATGAMTGGAAATAAAGGGTTGTTTGAGGAATTGGATACATCAATTAAAGCACAAATTAAATTGGGTAATGATAATATTGTAGAAGTCATGTGAAAAGGTGCAATCAATGTAATAACAAATAGTGGAAAGAAAACTATTCCTGATGTTTATTTTGTACCTGGTTTGAACCATAATTGCGTAAGTGTAGGACAACTTACTCAAAAGGGTTACAGAGTTTCTTTTGAGAATAATGTATGCATTATATTTGATATTCCTCCTAGTAAAATGGTGATTGCAAAGATTAGAATGACAGACAACAGAATGTTCTCACTTCACATGAAAAGTGAAATGATGGAGAATATTGGAGCAAGTTTCAAAGCATCAAGTCAAGATCAAGCATGGATATGGAACTTGAGGTACGACCATTTAAACTTTAAAGGATTGTGTTTGTTGCAAAGAAATGAAATGGTAAGAGGTTTACCACCTATTCAAGCACCAAAAAGTTCATGTGAAAGTTTTATTTTGGGAAAGAAACATAGGAAAAGATTTCAAAAAAAAATGTCATATAGAGTTTGGGCACCTTTAGAAATTGTGCATACTGATTTATGTGGTCCAATTAAAACACCATAATTAGGGGGTATCATATACTTTCTAACATTCATTGATGATTATACTAGAAAAACGTGGGTTTATTTCCTCAAACACAAATCTGAAACATTTGACAAGTTTAAGGAATTCAAGGCATTGGTTGAGAAACAAAGTGGTCTATCCATTACGATATTGAGATCAAATAGAGGAGGAGAATACAAGTCAAATGAGTTTTTGGAGTATTGCAGGTATCATGGAATAAAGAAGCAATTCACTACAAGTTATACACCTCAACAGAATGGTGTTGCAGAACGGAAGAATCGCACAATAATGGAGATGGCAAGAAGCATGTTGAAAGGCAAGAATCTATCTAATGAATATTGGGCTAAAGTAGTAGCTTGTGCAGTTTATATATTGAACAGGAGTCCAACAAATATTGTGAGGGACATGATTCCTCAACAAGCATGGAGTGGTAAGCATCATAGTGTTTCTCATTTTAAAGTATTTGGTTGCATTGCATATGCACATGTGCCTAAATAAACGAGTAAATTGGATGATAAAAGTGAAAAATGCATCTTTATTGGTTATGATGAACAATCTAAGGCATATAAGTTGTTTAATACTATAACCAATAAATTCATTGTAAGTAGAGATGTTGTATTCAAAGAGGGAAAATCATAGGATGGAAATATATACAAGACAATTACAGGTACAACAATACTATATGAAGAACAAAGAGAACAAAGTCAAGGAGAATAATCAAATGAGAAAGGAGGAATACCATCAAGAATTCCACAAGAAGAAAAATCACAAAGAGAAGTTGAGAAAGGAGAAACATAAAGTCCACAAGTAAGTTATGACTCAAATCCTACACTTGAATCATTAAGATCAAGATTAAGAGGCAAAAAGACTAGAAGCTTGCAAGAAATATATGATCAAGGAGATAGGATAGATTTCCAATCCAATTTTGCTCTATTTACTCAAGATCCTATATATTTTGAGG
Source organism: Picea engelmannii (assembly GCA_009831015.1). NCBI lineage: Eukaryota > Viridiplantae > Streptophyta > Pinopsida > Pinales > Pinaceae > Picea > Picea engelmannii. Next base: position 7,494 of record WSFP011502344.1, on the reverse strand, counting down.
ATGCAATTAAGGAAGAACATTGGATTAATGCAATGAATGAAGAAATGGAATTTATTAAGAAAAATGATACATGGGATCTAGTTGATTTACCTAGAAGGAGAAAGAATGCATATGTGTGAAATGGGTGTATAAAAGTAAATATAAGGAAAACGAAGAAGTTGACAAATATAAGGCCAGATTAGTAGCTAAAGGATTTGCACAAGAATACAAAGTTGATTACAATGAAACATTTGCACCTGTAGCTAGACTTGACATAATTATGATGGTACTATCTATTGCAGCTCAAGACAATTGGAAAGTTTATCAAATGGATGTCAAATCAGCCTTCTTGAATGGATATTTAGAAGAAGAAATCTATGTGCAGCAACCACCAGGATATGAAATAAAAGGAAAATAAGACAAGGTTTACAGGTTAAAGAAGGCACTTTATGGATTGAATCAAGCACCAAGGGCTTGGTATAGCGGGATAGATTCATACATGATAAAAAAATGAATTCATAAGAAGCACTAATGAACCTACATTATACACAAAAGTCAATGAACAACGTCAGATCTTGATTTTTTGCCTATATGTTGATGATTTGATCTATACAAGTAATCTCTCTATTGATATATTTAAATCAACAATGAAGAAGGAATTTGAGATGACAGACTTGGGGTTAAGAAATATTTTCTTGGCATTGAAGTCACACAAAATGATAAATGCATTTTCATATGTCAAAGTAAATATGCAAAAGATGTTTTAAAAAGGTTTAGAATGATAAATTGTAGTCCAGTTTCTACACCTGTGGCAGTTAGCACAAAACTAAGTAAAGAAAAAAATGAGATGGATTTTGATTCAACCATATTCAAAAAATTGGTTGGAAGTTTGATGTATCTCACCGCAACTAGGCCAAATATAATGTATGGAGTCAATTTGATTTCTAGATTCATGGACACACCAAAGAATTCACATTGGAAAGCAGGAAAAAGGTTATTAAGATACATTGCAGGAACTATGAATCATGGCATATTGTATTCTACTTCAAATAATCTGCAGTTGGTTGGATACATAGATAGTGATTTTGCAGGAAGCATTGATGACAGAAAGAACACATCTAGATATGCATTTCATATTGGAATAGGAGTTGTGGCATGGGAATCAAAGAAGCAAACAATAGTGACAATATCATCAGCAAAAGTAGAGTATGTAGCAGGTACATCAGCAGCATGTCAAGTAGTTTGGATGCGAAGAATTTTGAAGGATCTAATGCGCAATCAGGAAGAGCCTACTACAATCTATTGTGACAACAAGTCCACCATTGCACTATCAAATAATCATTTTTTTACAAGAGGACAAAGCATATTGACACGAGATATCACTTCATTCGATAACTTGTCAACAATGGAGAACTCATCCTACAACATTGCAAATCAAAGGAGCAACTTGTAGACATATTTACAAAGGCTTTAGCATAAGACCAATTTGAGTATTTGAGAGAAGCTCTCGGCATTATAAATATTGATGTAATTAGTAGTAGAAATTAGGGGGAAGTGTTGGACATTTTAATTTCTACCTACCGCATTAAAACATAAGCTTCCACTCAACCACCTGTTACTGTTCCTCCACCTCCATTCCCACCGACACTCCATCCACTTCGAGAATTCTCTGGATCTTCAGGATCCTTCCATGACCTCTATAAAAATGAGGCAGTTGTAACCATTTCATCAAGAAATAAAGCAGTTTATGGGTTTTATTTTGTCTATTCCTTTGCTTCTACCCACATAAAATTTCTCATGTAAATTGTTTCTAGAAACACCCCATCAAACTCTTTCTCTTTTTTATTTCTGGTACTACCTACAGCTATAAATTAACACTTGACTTTCAAATAAACATCCTGTTAAAAATAAAATAAAAACAAACAACAAAATAAATACAACTTATTTTCTGTTACAATACCTTGATCTTGCCCTTTCTTATCTTCGCCAATGCTCCAACGTCCAACACTAGAATTTTTTCAAACTTATTCTTGATCTCCAACAGCCCCATTTCGGGCCTTCTAAGCCCATAACAATTGGTATTACCAAGCATAAAATACACCACCAATAACAACAGGCCATCCGCTAAACATAGTTGTAGCCACTTTGACAACCACGTGCCTAATCCAAATGTTGGTGTCCCAAGCATTTATCTTGTTAAGAGATGCACCCAGATTCAGCATGAGGATTATTAATTCATTTCTAAAAAAATAAAACTTAACAATATACCCCGGGAAGAAGAGATAAATAATATTGTATCACTCACATTGGTGAGGAAAACAATGAAATAATTGGCATTGTGATTAGAGAGATCAAGGGACATCTCCATGTCGGAATTTCCATATCCAACGACAAGCACATTCTAGCCTTCATAATTTACATTTATTTTTTAGTTACTGGCATGGATAATATTTACCATGAATTTTTCTAAGCCAGAGAAGTGAGGATGTATTTCCTCTGCATTTTCCCCGGTAGCCACTATGGCTCATGGTAAAGGTATTCCTTATTGACCTAACATCCATTCCCTCTTCTTGACACAAAGGAACATTTCTTACTCTCTAGAAACCACAAGTATCATCATATAAGTGGTGGTCGCAGGGAAATGAGAATGGCAAGAATTTGCATGCAGGTTGCCACCTAAAAGCAGGATGAAGCATCAACTGCAATAACTTATTATGTATTGTTGAGTGTCAGTGGTGTAGAATCTATATCATCTTGCAATCTTGCACTTCTCGAAAAACTTGCAACCTACAATTTATTTCTCGTCGTATTATTCCCAAATATCAAAGAAAAATGTAATAAAATAACACATACTCAGTCGAAGTCTCCAGAGCTAACCCTCAAGGTCAACAATAACACCTTCATTTCCACAACCAATAGAAATGTAGATAAATAGAAATGTATTTTTTTAAGTAATTATGAAACAGAAAATCAAAATTATACCAAAAACTTTGGATAAAATGGAGGTTAACTAGCTATTAATATAAGTCAAAGGCCTTCCCTGACTCATCGGTATAGTCCATGCACTACCTTCGGCATGGACCAATAATATTAATAGTATTAGTATTAGGTTTAGGGTGTAATAATGTTAGTTTTAGTAATAGAGTTATTAACTTATTTAGTATGTGTTGGGGCAATTCAATTTCTTAAATTGCTTTCATTTAATTATCAACCAGGGATACTCGTAAGCTTGTGATGATGCTAGCAAAATATATGCAGGAGTAGGCATCTAACTCTAATCTAAGAAAATTCAATCAAATCCTAACTCTTGCATTCCACTTAATAAGACTTAGTTGTTGTAGGAAAGAAAACACTAGCTCTCTTACATGAGGTCCTCTCAAGATGTTTCACAAAACCTTATCAACAATCAAGATCATCAAGTAAACACTCATTCATTGAAAATAAATACACTTAAATACAACTAAAAAGGATTAGTTGTTGTAGGATTACTGATTAAAGATTGGAAAACAACATACCTTCACTTACCTGAGAAGATCATGAGCTATGCATCTGAGAGATCTTTGTATGGCTGCAATCTTTTGGCTGCTACTATTAGATCATGGATCTTTGGAGTAAAAATAATATGATATTCTTGAGTGTATGAACATAGAATGAGATTTGAAATTGGTACATATGTACCATATTATTGTTGGAACTAAGTTATTGGTGTTGAACTCTGGAGCTGAATATTTGATTTACTAGAACACTATTGCAATCTGTTGTGAGTGTCATCGAACCATATAGTCTTCATTCATATCCGCATTGTGGCATAATTCTTATCTATGTGAATAAATTTTGTCGATGTCGAACATAGACAGAAATTGTCGGATTACCAACCATTAATGAATGTTGTTAACCGACACGAGACATCTCACCATTAATGTCAATGAGAGTCAATATGCCCAAGTACATCTTACTAGGTACGAATAAATGTGTTGCATGTCGAGTCACCTAGAAGATCCGATAAACAGGGGACATTGATGTATTCCCACTGTTTATTGGCGAAAGAGCTTGCCATTAAGGCATGCAAGCCTCAAGGTACTGAAAAGGTCTCTAGTCTCAATCCCATATGACGTGATGATGTCAATGGGCCAAGACTTGTTAGAAGGAGGGCCATAATGAATCCCCCATCATCTAACACGAGTACAAAGTAATGATTTAGAGGACCATAGATGAAAGATCAAGCAGGATTTATTTGGCAAAAGGAAAATGACAAGGTGGTAACTCAGCTTGGTAAGTGAGCTAAGTGACTTTATTCATGGGTTGGGGGTGAGTGAAAGTGAGGCAGGAAAGTATGAAACTTGCAAAGGGGTTGAAGCCACGATCTAGTAGTGATAGGAAGATGACAAGTTTAGGATTGACTTCAACATGTTAGGCTCAAAGGAAATAAGATGAATCATCACATAATGGCTCTGGGAGGATTCTTTTGATAGCAATGGTATGATGGATATGGTCTGAAATATAATGATTTTGACTTCTTCATGACTTCATTGGGACATGATTTTCGCAAGAGTATGTGGTCTTTGAAAACCACTAGTGCATAAATTGGTCTTCTTCATCATCATGGAACCTACAAAAAAAACTTAGCATTGACTTGCAATAAAACATGAGTTTATCAAAGAATAGAGGTGATCAGTCTTTCTTCATCTGATACATACGCAAAAATTCACAATTAATGCTAAATAGAACAAATCCAAGGAAAATAAATAAAATGAAATGCACTTTTTACCTRTCGGGATGTGGTGCACCTTGGAAAACCTGCCAGTGWTTCTTTGATAACTTCTTCATTTGATGCTCAATTTCAGTGATTCAAAAGCTAGATGATAKATTTATAGCATGTTTTTATGATATGATGATTTAAACTGYTTTTCGAAGTCATATTGCTRCAAAATCCAAGAAAAATGACCAAACCTTTTTATCTCAAATTTCTATGATAATGACTCCATTGTGTAGATTTTGTCAAGAGCTTTCCAATGACGCTTGTTTCACCTCAAAMAAAATCYGTATGAAAAAAAATTATGAGTTTCTAAAGTTTGCGGGAAACAATAAAAATTGATATAAGGGTACAGCACCAGAAAAAGACACGTGAAAGGTGATTGGTCTGCTACATGTGCGAATAAGATTACCATATGGGCCAATCCACAGCTGACATGTGGAGGCCTCTTTTGCACCAAAATTTCTTTGTTTCAAAAGGCATTGGCACCCACAAGAATTGAACACGTGACCTCATGAAATCAAATCCAATGACTTTACCAACTTACCACACAAACTAATTATTTGGTCATGTCGGAATAAATGGTTTTAAATTTGAGTTATGATGAAAAGTGTGATAAAAATGGTGTTGATCAAAATTGACCCTGTGACCCCCATTAAATAAATCAAATATTTTACCAATATACTACTCATATGACTTGATACATAAGATGTGAATTAATTTATTTATATTGCATCAACATCACCCATCTTCCACATCATTTTGTTTAGTTCTTCAAGACTTGGTAGCCAGATAGCCAGGTAGCCAGATAGTTGGGTACCTCTAGATTTTGAGGCACCAACATAGCCACCCAACTTGGACACAACTCTAAGAAAACAACCTGAGGTTTCAAGAGATCGGGATGGCGCCATGCTTTCTGTCTCGTAAAAATTGTTTTGTGCTCCTTTATTTCTTGTATCTCTTTCATCCTATTTATTCCTTGTCAAATATAAACTAGTAAAGATGGAAACACTCCCAACGGCTAAAGAAACTACTATTCATAGTTTCATAGATGAGGACTTTGCCACTAGAACTTCCAATAAAGAGTTAACTGAAACTGGTTTCATCCAATTTTTCTCAATGCCAGACAAGTTATGCCATCGTGTACACAAATCCAAAGGCAGAAATTTCATATGACAGAAACTGATATAACTAGGCTACCGCCATAGCGTTTATCTTGACTCCAAAGATACAAAACCCTCAAAACCTCTATAGTTGCCAAACCCTGGAAAAGTATGCAGGGAAATAATACCCTAAGAACTGATGCAGTGAAATGGTGAAGGGAAACAGTGAAGATTCAAGAGAGTTGCCCACAGTCGGAAATGGAAACTGGCTTTGAAGTCCTGCTAGATCCGGAACCAACTTTCTCGATCTCGCGCACCACATCCAGGCCCTCAACGACTTGCCTGAAAACGACGTGCTTGTCGTCCAGCCACGAGGTCTATGCAGTACAAATAAAGAACTGGGAGTCGTTAGTGTTAGGGCCTACGTTGGCCATGGAGAGGATGTTGGGCCCCATGTGCTTCCTTGCAAAGTTCTGGTCGACAAAATTTAATTTCCAGAATAATAGCAATGGTTGCGGGATTGATCCACCGAGATACCAATGCATAAACAAATCGTTTTAACCATTTCGTTAGCGAGTTTGGACTTGTTACAGAAAACATGCATAAATGAATTTAAGTCGAATTAGTTTGAAACGTGGTATAAAATGGAGCAATGGCCAATATTGACCATGAGATTTGCGCCTTACAATTCTAACGTCTTCAACTATCAAGCCACACATCAAGTTATAACAAGCCCACCAAAATTCCATATTTTCATTTGATTACAATCACCTGAAATTTGCAACGGTCCAATGGATTGAACCATCGATCTATCATTTCACAAATTAGAGTTTTTCCACAACTTCGGAGCTGAAACTTGTTTGCAGAGCGCGGAGATGTATTTTTTTTGCAGGTTGGAGTTTGGAAATGAAGGGCCGAAGCCCAAGCAAGTGGATTGGAATTTGTTACAAAATGTGTGGAACAATATTTTTATTGCAGGTGTATTGGAAATGACAAAGGTCGAAGGCCAACTCAGATAATTGGAAAATCGGAACTCTATTCAAGGCCGAAGCCTGAGTAATGTGTATCGAACCTACAACAATGTGTATGCACAACGAGATCCAAGTTATTATTTTATGCAGGAAAGTCCGAGGTGTAAATGGAATGAGCGACACCAATGTCCAAAAACTAGATCGATACATGGTTTGCGTGCAAGAAAAATTTGGATATGTGTGTATGATCCGCAAATCAAACCAGAAGGAACTACCCGCGGATTCGACCAATTCATTTTTAAACCATAAAAATTTACCATTGAATGAGAGCTTGGAGGATTGATTGACTAGCGTAGGGTTTGCATTTTTTTATTGCAGTTTTAGGCTGGAAAAGCCAAAGCCCGAAGCGCGTCGGAATCAAACCAAAGACTGGGTTTGCAAAGCGCATTTTCAGATTAGCAGCATGAAGGTCGGATCAATGCATGGGTGGTTCGCACAGTTTTATTTCTTATATATTCTTTATATCAATGCGTCAAGGGTCAAAGCGCATAGTGTTTTTTTTTAAATATGATTTGATATATATATATATATATATATATATATATATGTTTTGTATTTTTTTTTTAATTTAGTTTTAACATAGTTTATATTTAAACTAGTGTATTAACTAGTTTATTAGTTTTGAACT
>WSFP011502339.1:0-13747 GCA_009831015.1 Picea engelmannii | reverse complement strand
AAACCATCCATCTTTACCTCCAACTTAGCTTCCATCTCTTGTAGTTCATCTTTTGTTACTATCTTCTTTTGTAAATCATTTATGTCCCTACGCATTTCTTCACCTTCATCAAGAGTCCAAGTAGGATTGTCTGGAGGCTTATTGGGTGTAGAAGTTCCCTTTTTGGGTGGCATGTTGGTCAAGTATCACTTTTGAACCTTGATTTTGAGGTGGTTCTGCTAGACAATATTTATTCTGTTGTATCTCCCAAGTTTCGGCCCTTCTTGGTATGAAACTTTCTTTTATGTAGTTCTCTGATATTTCTTCTCTGTAATGCCACAGGTCTGATCAAAATTGGATGTGCCAAGTGGAATTTACGGTAACTTCCCCACAACTTGTCGATTTTTGGCCTTTCCAGGAGATCTCGCTTGTATAGCGTGCCCCACAAAACATAATTGATATAAAATTCTGAAACTCGTACCAGAAATACTACAGATTGTCCACGATCCAATGAAACTAGTCCCACTCAATTTGAATACTCTAGGAAGAAGTTATGATTGTTTTACCTGGAACACCTTCTTGATACTAGTCAATAGGACTAGTCAGATACCCTATCTTACACAGGGTGTATCTACAAATTTAAGATGATCCAGAAGCTGAAATTTTTACCACAAATACCTTACTAAATTCTATGAATAGCCTCTGGAGTTCAAGGTCTGAAACATTACATAAAATGTTTTATAGTGAAAATTACCAATGACTCATTTCAAGATGATTCCATAACCCTATCTTGTACAGGCTGTATCTACGAAAATATAAGGCCTCAAGAGCTGAAATTGTAACCCAACGTACCTTGATCCATCTAATAAATATCATCCAATCCATTCCTTCTGAAACGTTGTATAAAAAAAGTTACAGCGAAAATGCCAAGGTGTCTCAGTTGTAGCAGTGAAACCCCAAGACCTTGAGCTTCGATACCATATGTTAAGAACCAAATATTAATATAGCATAGAAAAAACTTAGAAAAAGTACTCAACGCCTTGAAAAAGAGATAATTTCAGATAATAAGCCTCTTCGAGGGGGCAACCTCCTTTTACCCCACTTAATTGTTCAAGTAGAAGATGATTCCAAATGAAAATGTCTCCAGTTGGTATATATAGGAGACTAGGAGGTATAATTACAACTAATGGAATAAAGCTGAGATAAACAAAATGACATTACTAATGTAATATGCCCCAATTAAGGGGTAATGAGCCAATATTAGGTCTTAACATCTCCTCTTCGTACTGTCCTCAATGACATTGCATCATTTTGAAATTGCCACCCTTTTCACCATGGGAACCCAAATTGACACTCTGATGAATTGCCAGCCTTAGATATTTGAGAAAATACATCCCCTAACCCATGCAAGGAATGGAAATATTAATTCTCCTAATCAATTCTAGAGACATGGCATCAAAAAAATAGTTAAGGGTTGCATAATTCATTTCATCTACTATCTAGTAGCCTTCTTTGATGAATTTTCTAGTAGATATTCAGAGGTCATTCAAGCATATAAAATATATATTTATGGGTATTTCCTATATTCAATTGCCTTGGATTCTTCCCCTCCCATGCACAATGCATTTTATTCCCCTTAATAGAATCATAATGTTGATCATCTTGCTCTCTCATTTATCACTCTATTCTATCACCTCTTCTCTGTCTCAGAGTCCTCTTCCTAGTTTCCAAGTAAACTTTATGAACCAATGCATTGATTTTATGGAGAATGTCAAGTAGAAAGATCAGTTGAGAATATGGTACAAGAAATCTCATCCCTTGAAGACATCATTTATCAGTTGAATAAGAATATGGAAGAATAGAAATGTCAAATAGAATCAAATTTATAAATATATAACAAGGAAAAGGAACACCTCTACATCGAGGGCATTGCATTTCTTAGCACTTTGGGATTGGAATAAGGAGTCTCATGTGGACAAAAACATTATTTGTCATCATCTAAATGGAACATATTCTCCCATATATAGTATTAGAGACCACCTTTCCATCATGGATATTTGCATCAAGGCATCATCCCCTCTTCTAGGCCTTACACGAGGACCATAACTAGATAGATTCTTAGCTAGTAGGAGTATAGACGATTCACAAGAAGAAAATGAAATCACAAATCATTTGGAAGTGGTGGTGCTTTTAGAAGGAAATATTCTCTCTATTTAGTGTGTGTGTGTGAAATCACAAATCATGTGGAAGTGGTGGTGCTTTTAGGAGGACACATTCTCTCTATTTTGTGTGTGTGTGTGTGTGTGTGTGTGTGTGTGTGTGTGTGTGTGTGTTTGCAAGGTTGGTTCATTAACATATACACCTGCAAACTTCTAAGTAAACCTATTTGGTATTTCTTGAGCATGTATAAGTTTAATCTTCCTTTCGGTAAAATCTCTATGAACATAATCGTGCCAACTTTTGTTATGTATTAGAGTTGTTTGGGTAAATATGAAACATTTTTCTTTTAATTTAAATCTAAATGTTACTTAAATAGAAGTTTAGAGAATGGATAGTAGTTATGGGTTAAACTTTTGGGGGTTAGTGGTTAGTTAGTTTGGAGTTAGTGGTTCAGGGGTTAATGGTTCACACTTTGTGGTCAATGAATAATTGTTAGTGTGTTAGGGGATAAGGTTAAGGGAATAGGTGTCAAGGTTGTTATAGGGGTTAGCTGGTTAGCAATTAAAAGTTTATAAATTATAAGGTTTAGGGGGTTGGTGGTTAGGGTTAGATATTATAGGGTTTGAGTGATTAGTGATTAGGGGTTAGTGGTTGTTGATATAGTGGGTTAATGGTTTAGTTAGATAGGATTGATGAGTTAGTGTATTAAAGGTTATATGTTAAAGGTTATAAGGGTGATAAGGTTTAGGTGTTAAGAAGTTTTAGGGGTATTATAAAGGTGATAAGGATTATTGGTTACCAATTAGGGGTTATGATATTGGAGGGGTTAGTGGTTATATGGGATCGGATCTTATAGGGGTTAATGGTTATATGGGTGAGGATCTTAGAGGGGTTAGGGTTAAGGTTGATGGGTCATTAATTTGGGAATTAGTAGGTTAGGTATATAATGATGTGATGTTACAAGACATAGTGGTTTATATGGATTGTGAGTTTATAGGGATTAGTTGTTAGTGGGTTACTGTTTAGTGTCTTATTTATTACAACTAAATAAATGTTTTACAAAGAAGTGTTAATTATTTGCAGCTCATGTAATGGAGATAACAAAAGATTAAAGCCCAATTATTGAAAATTTTCCTATCTTAAAAGAGTTTAGTGATGTATTTGTAGATGAAATATCGAACCCCCCAAGAGAGACATTGACTTCTCAATGATCTTGTGCCTAGATTTTCACATGTCTTAAAGACTCCTTACAAGACAAGTAACCTAGAGTTATTATAGATAAAAATGTAATACAAGAATTGTTGGACAAATAACATATCTATCTAAGTGTTTCACCTTGGTAACACCAATTATTTGCAAATTAAAAATATGACATGAGATGTATCAATTACATGGAAAAAAAAAGCTACAACTAAGAATAAACATCGTCTACCCAAAATTCAAAATTTGTTTTATTAGATGAGAGGAGAAAATGTATTCTTGAAAATTATTTTGAGGTTGGGTTACCACCAAATGGAAACTAAGGATGAAGACATTTACAAAATATTTTTTATTGAAAAAAAGGACATGGCCATTATGAATTCGAAGTGATCCACTCAGTTTGACCAACTCATTGGCTAATTGAAAATTTGTTTTATTAGATGAGAGGAGAAAATGTATTCTTGAAATTTATTTTCAGGTTGGGTTACCACCAAGCAATTTGAAACCAGGGATGAAGACATTTGCAAAATATTTTTTATTGAAAAAAAAGACACGGCCATTATGAATTCAAAGTGATCCACTTAGTTTGACCAACTCATTGGATACATTTATGTGCCTCATGGATAATGTTTTATGAAAATACTTAGACATAAACACACTTGTCTTCTTGAAAGATATATTAATATTCTAATTTGAAAGAGGAACATGAAGAACATGTGTTTAGTGAGGGTCATTTATATTTTAGCATCACAATATAATAGGTGTTGAAATTTTCTAATGAGATGATATTGCATATATTCTTTTATTATTATTTAATATGAAAAAGAATCACAACTAAAAGATAGATATCCACAGAACAACAAGATATATCCTCAGGGAAACCTTCAAGGGGGAGAAAACCAAATTTTCCTCGGTATAGATTCCTCCAACATGTACAATATTATACAATTCTCTTTCACAAAATCAAGACCAAAGAGACTCAGAAACGAGCCAAGAATAGCCTCCTAGTAAATGTGCACTACTCTCTTGTACTTATGTTTAATGAGATATTACAATATGACTCGATATAACCTCTATTTATACTATAAAAGACCTAAAAAATACAACTTATCAATAAACCCTTTCACAATGACTTATCAATAAACCATTTCACAATGAATTATTAATAAGCCCTTTCACATTGACTTATAAAGTCAACCTTCTTGAGGTTATGAATAGTACAATTACTCTTAGGAATAACTTCCAAAATTACATAAAATCACAACACTCCCTCTTAATGAGGAAGGTATTCTATCCAACATAGAATCTAACACTGTCACCATCCACATGAGCTCATGACCATTGACTGTCGGGAACATAAATATATACATCATAGGAAATCCATAGTGACTTCACAACATGCATCTAGGGCCGGTGGGTATCTCTCCAATAGCTACAACATGTCATCATGAGACTATCCAGTTTCTCGCAAAAAACTCGGATATCTTATGCATGGCATCCAATACCCTACGATAACATTTGTAACTCGTCTTTTCAGCATGCATCCAAGGCCGGTTGGTAGCTCTCCAATAGCTACAACATATCATCATGACATCCACTACCCTATGATAACATATAAAACCATCACTCCCTCTGAAGAGGGACTATGCCAAGCTTGTCCCTGAAGTACTCAAACTTCGTCCTTGACAACAACTTTTTCATATCATTCACAACCTGCTCATCGGTAGCCACATATTGGAGCCTCACTACTCCCTTCTGCACCGTATACCTGATATAATGATACCTAATTTTGATATGCTTCGACCTATCATGAAACAACAGGTTCCCTAACAACTTTATACAACTTTGGTTGTCGCATAAGATACATGTCACCTCCATCACAATATTGAATAATCTAGTCAACTATTTCCAGAGCCACACTGCTTCGTGACTTGTTGCACATGATGCCACATACTCTGCCTCAGCCATACTGAGTGCTACACATGACTTCTTCTTACTGATCCATGAAATCATACCCGATCCCAAAGTGAAGCAACATCCCAATGTACTTTTATGGTTTGCAACAATACCGACCCAATCTGATTCTGAATATACAAGTAGATTGATCTCACTATATACAACATAATTGATCCCATAATCCACTCTACCTTTAAGGTACCTCATCACATGTTTTACTACAATCAGGTGAAAACGTCTGGGGTCAACCATGCAATGACTCAGGGTGTTCACAACAAAACATATATCTGGTCGTGTATTTGTCAAATACATCAATGATCCAATCATCTTCCCATATAATGTAGCATCCATAGCCTTTGAAGCCATATCCTACAACAACTTTAGATTTGATACCATAGGTGTATCCATTGCCTTGCAATCCAATATCCTGTACCTCTTCAGGATTTCCATTGCATACTTCCCTTGACCTAGGAATATTTAACTAAGATTTTTCCATATCTCCATTCCCAAGTAATAGTGCATCAGACCAAGATCCTTCATATCAAACTCAGAGGCCAACTCCCTCTATCATTGAAAACCTTGATTGTACAATCTGCCTCACTAACTTCTCCCTCTGTGACTCTATGACAATATTTCCATTTTTCAAGGCACACAACATCATGGTAACCACCACATCAACACATTGACACAATCTTCATGTGATCTCAACTACAAATGGTTTGTCATTGCTTCTTATGTCCATCTCAAGCACTTCTCACTAAATAATCATGTTGATCTTGATATTCTTCTCTATCAGGTTTTCTACTTGAGCCCTAGACTCTTAGAATCTGCTAAAGGCCTCATCCTTGGTCATGTATCCATGGTAACTTTCCTAGAACAAGAACAAGAACATTGCCATGGAACAATCATTTTCATGGTAATTTTTCCAAAACGTAAAGAGAGTAAGGTTCAACAAAACGACAATAGTTAGAATAGTCGATTCCATTACCATCCTCCCATTCGTAAGAGCACAAGGAACTTCAAATAGACAAAGTCAATTCACAAGAAATCAACTATCTTTGATGTGCTAAAAATCCTCAATGAATTTGAGAATACTCATTCCTAAGTGCAAGCAATGCATAACATTCCCATTCTCCATATTTCCATGGACTCTGTAGGACACAAGCAAGGTCCACCACACCATTGAGCCACATTCAAGTGGAAATTCCTTGACTAAGTTCTCTGCCTCATCCAGGCATCCAATATGACAAGAAGGTCCACCATGCATGCATAATGTTCCACTCTTGGAATGATTCCATAATATTGACTCATAGAGTGAAAGTACTCACGACCTTTGTTCACTAGGCCCTCTTGGATGCATGCAGATAAAACACCAATAAAGGTAGTGTGGTCTGGTTTCATCCATGTGGACTTCATTTCTTCAAAAATTCTAAGGGATTCCTTGCCATGGTAATTTTGAGCACATGCTGTAATCATCACAGTCCACAATACAACATCTCCCTGAACAATTCCATCAAACACCTCACGTGCACTTTCCATATCCCCACACTTTCCATACATGTCAACCAAAGCGCTTCCCACAAAGACATCACAATGAACTCTTGTTTTAATGATATAAACATGAATCTCTCTGCCATGTTACATGCCTTGCAACTTCATGTGAATAAAACACTTCAAGGCCTCCTCTATGTACCCATTTTGAGCATATCTGACAATCACCGCATTCCACGAAATCAAATTTTGTGTTGAAATTTCATTGAACACTCTGCATGCATCCTCTATGCTGCCACATTTAGAATACATATCGACAAGAGCACTTCCAAAAAACACATCACATTGAACTCCTGTTTTAATGATATAAACATGAATCTCCCTAACATGTTCCATGCCTTGCAGCTCCATGTGAATAAAACACTTCAAGGCATCCTCAATGTACCCATTCTAAGCATATCCAACAATCATCGCATTCCATGAAATCATATTTTGTGCTGTCATTTCATTGAACACTCTGCATGCATCCTCTATGTTTCCACATTTAGAATACATATCGACAAGAGAACTTCCAACAAAGACATATTTCTCAAATCCAGTTTTAGTAATGCGGGCATGAACCTCCTTGCCACATTTAACAATTATTAAACTGACACATGCCCTTAGAATACTTACAAATGTGAATCGATTGAGCATGACATCGAGCTTCATACTTTCCGACTGCATGTGAAAAATGAGTTGTAAGACCTCATCACCGTGTCCATTCTGAGCATATCCTGCAATCATAGAATTACATGAAACCACATTCTTCTCCGACATCTCCCAAAACAGTCTCAGGTCTTTGGCTATGTTTCCATTCTGCACATACCCAACAATACTCTGCAACCAAATTCTCTCAAATCTGAATACAAAATTTATGGAATTTGATCCCTTGACCACCGACTACTGTTATTATGTGGAGGCACTCTTCAATGCGACAACCACTATAAAACCAAAATTTTCAAACCTCAATTGGCAATTGTTTTAACCATGGCATGATCTCGTGGTCCAACGCGCTCTCCATTATTATGAACTGGAAGAATTTAATGCTTCTGTAATTAAAAAAACACTCACAGTCCTAGGTGGCACTCTGAAACTCAACACCTCCATGGAATAGCTCCACACATCATGGCTCACTCAACAGGGTTTTCTTACTGCGCTCTCTGCTCCTTTAGCACATTGGTGGCTTAAGCCCATGTTGTAACGACTCTGAGCATCAAGAGAAATATGCATTCCTTGATTTCCCCAACCTCATGACTTCCAATGCAAAAATACTTCAACGAATGCTACCTTTTCATTCTCGTTCTCACAACAACGTCAATAGAGTTCCACACCACAAAAAACACTCATATGAAGGAAACAACAAAATATTGCTTAAGAAATGACAATGATTACTCCTTTAATTAGAACGATGGCTATATATTTTTCTTCAACAACAAGGCAATGCTCCTCCACTCATCTCTACACTGCTGGGCATTGCGGGCGACTCCTCTCAGGATCTTGGGCCCTCTCGTGAGAGAGTTAACCCAACCCTGCTCTGATACCATGTTGAAATTTTCTATATGAGATGATATTGTGTATATTATTTTATTATTATTTAATATGCAAAATAATCACAGCTGAAATATAGATATCCACAGAGTAGGGGGAGAAAACCCTGCAAACTTTCCTCAGTATAGATTCCTCCAACATGTACAATTTCATACAATGATCTTTCACGAAATCAAGACCAAAGAGACTCAAACATGAACCAAGAATAACCTCCTAGTAAATGCACACTACTCTCTTGTACTTATGTTCAATGAGATATTACAATATGACTCGATATAACCTCTATTTATACTCTAAAATGCCTAAAAGACATGACTTATCAATAAACCCTTTCACAATGACTTATTAATAAACCCTTTCACAATGAATTATCAAGTCAACCTTCTTGAGGTTATGACCAGTACAATTACACTTAGGAATAACTTCTAAAATTACGTAAAATCTCAATAGTAGGAAGATTTAGATATGTAGAAAATCAAGCAGTTTAATATGTATTTCTTTGTCCAATGTCTTTACACTTTTAGAGATATATATTTCTCCAATTTATCATTTTTTCATTTTCATACTTTTTTGAATTCTATGGTATCTCTAATTCTTATTAAATTTTAACTATTTAATTAAAAAAAAATACTATAAGAAAGAGATCTTTGGTATGAGATAATGGTTCTAAGGACTTGAAATGGAACATTTGTTGAAGTCTTTCCATTCATAAATCCTTAACATTTATCCCCTTGTAGTTTGTCACATAAGTCACACCCAAGCTCTTCATTATTTTTCCACTTCTGACAATGGAATTGGGTATGATTGTGTCGACAAAGAAAATCATCACCACCCTATTTAGTTTGGGAAAGACTTAGACCAAAATGATATTTTGATGTTGAATGCATTTCATTCATTATTGCCTATTTTGTAAATTTGAAATTCCTTTAAATGCATAAATAATGTTAGAAAATATCATTTCTAAAGAGAAAAATACATTCCCATGAGACTTATTTACGATGACTTGACTTACCCTAATATTGACACTTCCAAACTTACATATTTATGCTCTCAAAGCAGCTTAGGTAAGGTAAGCATTTGACCTTGTGTTTAACCTACTATAAATAGAGGGAGTAAAGGAGATATACCTAGTGAGGGTCAATCTTTGTGATTGACCCTTAAAGAAGACAACATACAAGCAAAAATTGCAAAAATATTCGTTGGTATAAATTCTTCCAAGGAAAATGTCTCCAAGATTTTTTAGGAGACTTGTTATAGTTTGTCTCCAAAATTTTTGAGAACCCAATCCCTCCTTCTAGATCTTCTTCTTCTACATCGAGGGTGGGGTCATTGAAAATTCCATTGGGGCCTATCCTCCATTTGGAGGGTTGTGTGCTTTGGTCATCTTCAAATTTATGAAGACCCCACATGCACCAAACTCCTAAATAGCATAAAAATAGAAAGAGAAGTAACTCCACGCCTTAAGAATGAGAGAGAAGAATGAATGAGAAGCCTGATCTTTAAGGGGGAAACCTCCTTTTGCAATCTAAAAAATGCACAATATGAGATGATATCTAAAACAAGTTCTTCTTGGTATATATATGAGACAAAGGGTACAATTAAGGGTCTAGCCAAGCATTAAAATTCAAATTCAACTAATAAGGACAACACTAATATAACAATAAAAATGTGATAACTTAATATGTATGGCTTAACATGCCCCTCCCCTTCAAACAAGTGTTGTCCTCAACACTTGATTGTTTATGGATGTTTTTGCATGAGGAACTCATCTTCCCATGTTTCTTCTTATACTAGTATGTTCATCCACTTGATGGCGTACTCATTAATTGCTCAATTTCACAGTTGTTTGATGCATGCTTCAAGGATCGTTCCAATTTTAGTATGATTTTACCTTCTTCATTGATATCTAGTAAAATAGTATGAACTAGGATCTTCTTATTGATTACCTTATTTAAGAAATAAAGATGGAATATTAGATGTACATGTGAATATGGAAGCAACTCCAATATATATGTCATACTTCCAATCTTTTGAAACACCATACAGGGACCCTAGTACTTCGATGCTAATTAATTGTCCATCTTTTGTTGCTTGAGGGAATTTTGTTTGTATATTGTAGCATCATAAATACCCACTTCCCCCACTTCAAATTACCTTTGGTTTAGATGTCTTTCTACTTGTTTTTTCATCCTATTTTGTGCTACAACCAAGTTTTCGTCAATAGTTGGAGAACCTCTTGTTGGTGATCTACGTGGTCTTGCACTGTATGAACCTTTGCTTTCCCTCTCAAGGGTGATGTGTTAGATGGAGGATAATATCCATAAAGTTCCATAAATGGGGACATTTTTTATGAAGTATATAAGGAGGTGTTCTACTACCATCATGGCAAGGGGACCCATTGTGTTTTTTTATCATATGCAAAGAAATGAATATACCCTTATAGACATTTATTCACAATCTCAATTTTCCCATTGGATTGAGAATGATAAGAGGAGTTGTGAGTAGCCAATTGAGTACCCATTCAAGAAAATAATTTAGTCCAAAATTACTAGAGAAAATTGGATCTCTATCACGTCAATAATCTTGGGGATTCCATGTAGGTTCTAAATTATTTCCATGAATGTTGTAGCTACTATACTTTCTTTAAAAGGATGAGAAAGAGTGAAAAAATGGGCATACTTTGTGAGTCTATACACAAATACCATGATGAAATTATTTCCTTCGGACTTTGGTAGACCTATAATAAAATCCATTGGGACCTCTTCCCATTGCTGACTTGGTATGGATAATAGTTGTAGAAGACCTAGGGTCTTGTTTGTCTCTCCCTTATTTTGCTAGCAAACACCAAACATTCAACCACAAAATTTTTAACATTAATTTTAAGACCTTACTAGAAAAAATCCTTCTTGATCCTATGGTAAGTTTCAAAGAAACTTGAATGTCCTCCTACATGAGAAGTGCAAAATTCCAAAAGGACCTTTTATTTGAGTTGGGAATTCTTACATAAATATAGGGGATCCATATAGAACAATGGATCATTCTTCCACACAATTTCATCTAATGCACTTGGATCCTCTTGTAGTTATTGAATGGTCTTGCATACCTTCTGATATTACTTCCATTCTGTCTTTTCTTATTCCACTTAATCAAATTGCAGAATGGAAATAGCACAAAGTAAGCTCTATGTGTCTTCTTCTTTGCTTGAAAGTGCATCTACCACAAAATTTTGTTTTCCTTTTTTGTAGATAATTTCAAAGTCATAACCTAGCATCTTTTTAACCCATTTTTGTTACTCTTTTGAAAATAATCATTATTCCAAGAAGTACTTCAGACTATCATGATTTGTATTACCTTGAAGTGTCTTCATATTAGGTAAGGGAATCATTTATTAATTACATGTAGTATGACCAATATTTCCTTTTCACAAATGGGTTTGAGTAAATTATGTCCTTTAATACAAAATCTTTCATAGGAAAGGGGCCTTCCTTCTTGCATTAAAATTACACTAATGCTATGCCTTGAGGCATCACACTCCACAATAAAGTTTTTTGTGAATTTAAATGAGGCCATAATAGGAGTTGTACACATAACCTCCTTAAGTTTTAAAACATATTTGGTTGATTCTTGGGTCCAAGAAAATGACTCCTTTTTTAGTAACGTTGTTATAGGTGTTGCTATTCAACCATAAAATTGTGGTAAAATTTTGTCAATCCTAAGAATCCTCTAAGCTTCTTCAAGGTTTTGGAATCGACCATTCCATCATAGCTTTAATTTTGTTAGGGTCTACTTTGATACCTTCATGAGATACAATATGACCCAAATATTATACTTCCTAAAACCCAAAGGCACACTTAGAAGGATTTGCATAAAGTTGTTGCTCCCCCAATAATTTTAAGACCATGCTGACATGTTGTACATGCTTTTTCCAAGATTGGATGTAGATTAGTATATCATCAAAAAACACTAACACAAAGTTTTTGAGGAAGGGTTTGAAAATATAATTCATCAAACTTTGAAATGTGGAAGGTGCATTAGCAAGGCCAATTGGCATCAACAAAAAGTCATAATGACTGTCATGTGTTCTAAAGGTTGTTTTTGGGATGTATTCTTGCCTCATTCTAACTTAAGGATATCCATAACAAAAATTCAACTTGGTAAACAAAATTTCTCCTTGCAATTTATCTAATAATTTATCAATGACAAGAATATGAAACTTATCTTTAATTGGTCATATTGTTGAGATATGTATAATATGGACATATATTCCATGGACCTTCCTTCTTTAAAAAAATCACCACTTCTGAAGAGAAATCACTTTGGATAGGTTGAATGGTGCCAACCTCTAACATGCCTGTAACATTTCTTGAACCATATGCTCAATTTCACTCCTTTGTGCATATGGGTACCTATGAGGTCTTATGTTAGGTAGTACACTTCCGAGTTGCAAATGAATATCATGGTCATAATCTAGATCATGTTAAATACTTTTAGGCATCTCTCCAAATACCTTGGAACGATTATTAATAACTCTTTGGAGATCCATGGGAATAAAGGGTCTAGATGTTTGAACATCTAGTGACACAATTGTGAAATTACACCATGGTGTCCTATTTTTAGCATTTTTTTCATGTTTTTAGAGCTTATAACTTTATAGGGTTTCTGTTAGATACCTTTGAGTTAAATTTCATTGCCTTCCAAGAAAATTGTCATGAAAAATTCATGAAAATTAAGAGCCACTGTTCCCAATGATTGTAACCATTGGACCCATAATACAACATAAACACCACCCATTTGGACTGAAATAATTAGACTATCCAATAATTACTCCCCCATAGTGAACTTAATATTATGAAGCTTCCCTGAACAATTTATGGTTCCTCCATCTAAAATCATTACTTGAAACTCTAGTGCTAGATATATAAAAAAATTTAGAAGTTTGACTAATTTGTAATTATTGAAGTTAAGGGTACCGCCAAAATCAATCAACATTGTTACCTTTTTAATTTTGGTATATCCTTCTATCTTGAGAGTTCGAGTGTTTATGCCAACCAATGCATGGAAATATATGGTCATAGTTGTCTCTTCTAGTTCTAGATATTGAGATGGTTCTAGTTCTTGATATTCTCCCTCTTCATAATTTATGTAGAATATTTTCTTCTAACCGTAATTATTCCCCTTACTATACTTGTCATCAAAATTGAAACATGGTCCCTTTTCTCTTCTTTAATCCATTTGCTAGGGTGTCAACCTGATAGGTTGAGTGAGGTTAGGAGAGGGAACATGGTGATCTCTATAGTTGTTAGTGGCCACCCTTCTAGTAGACATATTTTTACTTTCAACTTTCCTTGCCACATTGAAAGCATGCTCCATG
>WSFP011502336.1:0-13747 GCA_009831015.1 Picea engelmannii | reverse complement strand
ATGGGCTTACTCTTAGATCTCAAGTTGTACTTAGGTTGGATCTCAACCATTATCATTTCAGTTTCTTGTTGAGAGCCACAAAGGTTAGTATAATCACTTTCTTCACCCTTAACTGACGGTTGTTGAGTGTTTAGAGATTTCTCATAATATTCTCTAGTTAGATATGGTTGTGTGTAGTCATCACCGAAGTTCGTGACATCATTATCTGAATCTCTGAAATCTTGGAGATCGTTCGCTCCTATAAAATTTTTGCTCTTTAAGGGAGCTTATATTTTTTGATCTTTGTTTTTTATCTGTCTTTGCTGGTTTGGAGGGTTGGGGTTCCTCTTGGAATCCTTTTTGGGGAAAGAATCACCTTTGGCCTGTTCGAGCTCCATTATGGATATTTTATTAGACAATTCTTTAATTACTCTGGCCATATCGTCTACCCTATCATCTGTGGATCTATTAGACCCTGACGGACCTGCTTGTTCTCTAAAGCATTTAGTTTCTCAGTTTCCAGTTTCTACTCTATCTTTAAGCTTACCAGAAGCCATCATATTCGACTCAATTTCTACAGTGTTGTCCTGCATTCGGTTTAGAGTGGCTCCTCCTCTCTCTCGCAAAAGGAGTGAAAAATACGGTTCAAAATCCCCTGCGAAGGTTACTTTGGCCGCGGGTTGGGATGGTTTAACCTCGGTTGGGATTTTGTTATATAGTTTGTTGAATCTTTGAATAAATTCCATAACTGTTTTTGAATTCTTTTTTCTTAAAGACCCAAATTCGGTTAAATAATATAGGTGGTATTTTCTTTTGCCCCATTTCCTGAGGAAAGCATCTTCCAAGGCGTCATAAGACAAGATAGATGCTGCAGGTAGACTCCGAAACCAAGTTCCGACCTGGCCTTCGAAGGTTTAGACAAGAAGTCTCGAATACACGTCCTCATGTTTGATATCTAGGATGTTTGCGAATTGATCGAAGAAATTAATGTGTTCGGCTGCGGTCAGATCTCCTTCCCCAGTGAATTTTGACAATTTTTTTATATAATTTTTGGGAAGGTCGTGTAGAGGAACGAGAAATACCAAGGGAGCATATCTGGCTGCAACTTTCGCAAACACTCTGGGAGGGGGGGCAGGCCCTTGGCCTCCAGCTCCTCCTACAGGAGCTCCTCCCCCTCCTCCTCCGATAAACCCTCCACCTCCTCCTCCGACGACTGCCATCGTTATTAGTGGAAAGTTGTAAAGGGGGTTTCGGAAAATTAAAAGTGAATCTTTATTTTCTTCGTGAAGAGGAAAATCTAACGATGAATGATAAGGAACACGAGGACTTGGTTCCTCAGATTTGCAAGAGACGAAATCAGGAGAACCGACAGGTGTGGAAACCGAATGTGTAACACACTCTTTAGAATTAGGTGAGGTCGGGAAATTTAACTGAAGGAAAGATGGTATGTCAACTGCCGACGAACTTTCAAGAGGGCCCTTTCCTTTGTGTACCAAGGGGATTGTCCGATGAATCTCACTCCTAACTTTGGAGTAGTTTGACATTAAATATTTAGTGTCAAAGAGAGGACTGCATGAAGTTGAGGGTTCAAAAGAACTCTTAGTCTTCAGTTGTGGGGGTTTAATCTTGTAGACTGCAACGGTTGGCTTAAGAGAGCCTCTCGCCTTTAGAATCTTCTCGGGATCGGTAACGGGTGTGATCTTCTTACCATCTGGGTTTTGTCTGGTATTCCTTCAACCGGATGCCAGTTTATTATTTGTGGAGTTGCCAAGTGAAAGATTGAAAAGACTTAAAAAGGTGTGTACTCTTTGTTCACTATCAAAGGGTAACACTTTCAACAAAAAAAAATGTCGTTTTCCCAGGGAAAAAGATTTCATAACTTCGGTCCCTGGCAACGGCGCCAAAAAGATGTTGTTCCAGAGTCTGTACTTAAGGCTTAGAAGTACAGTGTCTAGGCATCCGAAAGTGGGTAAAGGGTAGAGAAGAGAGAAACGTCAACCTTCGGCAAGGGAAATTAGGGAAGATTTCTGCGTTGGCGTTGTCTAGCTTCCAACTATTTCTGGATGTTTATATCCTGTTCAATCGCTGCCCATGAATGTTCGAGTTCAACCCAGGTAGTGGCTATTTTAAGAATGGTATCGAAAAGGTTTAAGGCAATGTGCATTTGATTTGATAATCCAGGTTCGATATTGGGCTGTGTTGGTACAGGGATAGTCATGGAGGAACAGTAAAATAATAAAACTTCAAGGGGAAATTAAGTGTTGTCTCAATTCGGTCGTATAAAAGAGAGTTTACACTTTTAGAAATAAAAACGGGGTGAAAATCAAAGGCTCTTTCCCGTAACTGGGTTATATTTTAATAAAATGTATGAGGTGGGAGAAAACATTTAGCTATCTATCGAGTAAGGCTCCTATCGAGGGAGAATCTCACGTATAAACAGAAGAAGAAAAATGTAAGGAAATAACCCGATGAAGCATAAAATGTATATAGAATTTTGAAAGTGTTGACTGGTCTTACACCTACTAACAGCTGGTACAGAGGAAAAATAGTAAACAATATAGAAAACCAAAATTCATTCGCTATAGTAGAGTTTGTACTAAATTATAGTGAAACATTCATCAGATACGAATATGAAATGAAACGAAATGTGAGATACAAGAAAACAAACTCATAACACAATCTTGACGGAATTGAGAATCTTCAGATTTTCTTTGTATTAACTCTCAAAATGTAAAAAATCTGTTACAATCGACACAAAAAGGTCCAACCTTGTTTCTTTCTTTCTATGGTGTATTTATATAGTTTTACAATAAGATAGAATCTCAATCGTTGCAAAATTTTTATTTATGATAGGGAGGAGAGAAATCGCTTCATTTCTTCTTCTCTATCTTTACTTGGTGCCAAAAGGTTGTCCTCGTGCGTGCTCGGTATAGGTGACACATCTTTCAACTAGCCGAGATATAAGCCTTGACGGTTCTGCTTGACAATTGGCTTCAAAAGAATAACAATCTCGGGCTAATTGCGGCAGCCTGTCCTCCATCTATCTGTCTATGATGTCGATAACGCATAATTGAGTGCTTGGTTTAATCATACATTTGTCTATTTGGACTATGTCCACCATAGTCGCTTGGGAGATCTCGGCTGAATCTCTTTCCTCTTTTTTATGTAAATCAAGTGAGATTTTTTCCATATTCATTTGAATCAATGTCTTGGCATTACCTCCACCATCAATGCCTAGCAGATTACCATCTATAGAGCTAAAATACTCTTCTAAGGATTTCGTTACCCTCTTGGCTTGCAACTTACCTTCCGAGATGTTGTGCTCCCATTATTTTAATAGAATGTTTCATCTGGTCTGCTCCGAAATGGTAAACCTGAGAGTACTTCCTGAATCACTGTTGTTTGTGGCTATCACAACCTCTTGAAAGGTGACCTGTGTTGCTCCAGCTTCTCTTTCTCTAGCAGATAAATTCTCCAAAACTTGATTAACCAACAAACAGTTGTCCCGAATCACCTCTACCTTGGCGAGTAAATTTCGTCGGGCTGCAGAGACTCTGCTCCAAATATTCATCGTCTGGGATTGGAACATCCCGATATTTATCACTTTACTTTCAGTGATTTCCACTCTATCCTGTAGCTGTTCGATCAAATCTTTTTGCTGGCCCGCTTGCATCTGACCATCCCAAACCACCAGTTGTCCTTGTTCAAGCTTAGTCTTGAGAAACTCTATCTCATTTTTATCGGCCAACCTGGCTTTCTCTATTCCTACGCTCGCTTGGTCTTTGGCAGCTTCTGCTGCTGTGGCTAGTCTGGCTTCTAGGGTTTTGATGAGGCGATTTTTTCGTTTCAGCTGGTTTTTCAAAACCCTGACTGAAAATTGGTTCGCTGTGGCATATGCCCCTAATGTCCCAACTATTTCCGTGGCTAACTGTTCATTCTTCTTGTCCTTCCCATCAGTTATAACTTTGTATTTATTGACTGTCGACTTCCCTTCCTGATAGAATTCTCTCTTTACCACTGCCTTTCTCTTCTTATCGAAGAAGAACTCATTTGGAGGGAGCTCTTCCACCCTTATAGGACTCAACTCTTCATTGAAGATCCACCCTACATCAATATTTCCCTGAGTTGACTGCAAGGGAGTAACTGATGTGATAGGTTCTCCGATTTGCTTCGCTAATTGTCCCGGAGTAGTAACCAGACTCTGCTTCTTCGGTGGGTCGGGAGTCTTTATCTCTGCTTTCAGACTCTTAGTTTTCTCTCCCTTGTTCTGGTGTTTTTCTTGACCGGGAGTCGCATCCTTGGAGCCTTCGACATCTTTTTGTTTCACCTCCGCTGTACTTAGACTCTCACCCCATAATACTGCGGGAAGACAACTGTGTCTATTGTCTTGGAATTTCAGAACATCGACCCTCTCTTCAGGTGCCAATGTTTGGATCTGAGCCAAAATCATGGCATAAGATCTTGCGCCTCGGAAAATGTCATCCGAGGGTGAATTTTCGTGCTCAAATCTCTTGAGTTCTCAACTGGCCAAATGATTACTCACGACCCTTTGTGGATCGTTCTTCTTTTATTCAATAAGGACCAACTTTAGGTCTTTCAGGGTTGTTGCCTCATCTTTAGCATGCCCAAAATCTAACAAAGAATATGAATCTAAATGAACAGGAAAAGGTGGCCATACCTTTTTTGAGTATCCCTTAAGCTCCTTGCTTATACAATCGATCATTGTTTGTCTAGCAACCTCACGACAAGCCATCTTGTCGGGAATGAATAATGGCAATGCATGCGGGGGAACAGAAGCCATGAAAACTCTGAGATATGAGAATTCATCTTCTACATACCAGTCAGCTATGCAGCTCAAATTCGTCACTATACTGTCCGAGATCCTGGGTGGCGGGTGGCCGAAAATAGTGACATGAAGTGGTACCATCACCCAGTTTAAGATTTCATATACGAAATCTGTCGCTTTGTTTTCCCACAATTTTGCATGATAGACATGGATAGGCTCATCCTCTGTTGGATTCCAACTCCAACTCATTAATAGAAATGATGTTAGAAATTACACGACGTCCATAATGTATGCATACATAAAAAATGAAGCAATTTTTCCGCTCTCTTTCTGTGCCCGATACTCTATAACCCGACTGGTCAAGCTATCAGACAACATTTTCGCCCAGTCAAAGGAAGAGACTTCGGCGACTCAAAATATTAGAGGCACCCATTGAAGAAATAAATATGAGGTGTCCTCTCTCCCATATAATCTGCATTTCATCATAGATACATACTTGAACTGTGGTTCTAAGGAATCTATTGAATATATACCATGACTGTCTGCCCTGAACTTCGCAGGGTGCGAAACCCAATCTCTTATTAAGATAGACATAGTTTTGTCATACTACACACATTCCTTCTGTTTGAACTCTTCTAAGAATTTGACATCATATGTAAGGTCAGACGCTGCAGACAACTTGTACATGGCTTGCAGATGTTCAGGCCTGAAAGTCCTGATGATGACCTTCTGCTCATTCATGATGGTTCTGGTTGGTATGTCCACATGGTCTAATGCCCATCAGACCATATCATAATAGGGGAGTAGTCGTGGCTTGGCCGCTACTTTATGCATTCCCGATTGAATGACGATATTATACTTGGTGGTTATGTCGTATTTTTCATTGTCGCTGGAATCATCAGAATAATCCACTAATTCGGCTTGCAGAACATCGAAAACAAACGACCAGTTCGGGACTGAGTTGACACTTCAAGGTGAAGTATTAGCGACATTGTCCGAACCTTGTCCCAAAACCTCAACACTGGCTTTGGATGCTTTTTACGGGGCCATGACTGGAGATCCTGCTTTAGCTCTTCTGCGATAAAAATACATATACATACAGAAGTTAGCTTGCTAAGAAAGTTTGCTCCACGTAATATAGAAATGCATTTGTTATAACGAATAAAAACTCTATATATATTCCAAAACTCGGTACTTTTTAGAACAAATCTATCAAATCATGTTTAGAAATAAATTTAGCAATAAAAACCCGATCTTTATTTGTCAATTCGCCTTATTTCTAATTAATGCCATAAATTTTGGCGGTTCGAAATGTCAGTTGGCGTAAGGAAGGATTAAGACTGCTTCGTAAACTGTGCAAGCATCAAAACACGGGAGATATTGATTTAGCTTAATTAATCCGATTTTACCAAAGTTAATTTTACCTTTCGGTATTCGTTGTATCGAGAATTTTGGCTTTAACCCTTTGAACCTCTAACCCCCAAAATTGTGATGATTGATTTTGGTTAATAAAAACATAATTGTGATTAGGCACTTAATTAATTATGTAATTATTTATATTCGCCATATCGCGACTCAGAGCTTCGAAGGTAAGTTTCCGGGAAGTTTGCATGCCGAGCTACGAAACTGCGAGATCACGATAATACGTTTAATTAAAAGGGAAGATAAACTCGGATTAAGTGTTTAATTAATTATGTTTATATCTTTATTGCGACTTCGCGACTTGGGCTTAGACAATGTAGTTTTTTAAAAGAGAACATGCTGAGTGGCGAATTGCCGACAGAACTTAACCATGGCTTAGTTTTTTCCTTTAACTTTGACACAGGTTACTAACATATGAACCTTGTGGTTTCGACTATCGGGGATACGATAATGAGAGTTTTGGATTTAGTGAACGCTGAGGCGTGAAAACCCGATGATGTTCAATAGTGATTTAGGAAAACTTTACTCCCGTTACTGACCTGGGGTAAAATTTTAAAGCGATTTCGCTATTTCGTTGCTCGGGACTTGTGAACTACGTGATCTATATCATCCAACATGTGAAATCCCAAGGTAGAAAAAAAGGGGGAAATTTTTTTGCCGAAAAGTAGAACTCACCTCGAGAGTACAATAATCATCGTTGTTGTGTGATAAGACTTCAGAAATTTTGAAACCACAGACGGAAAATACGAAAACCATCTTTCAATTTCAAGCATTAAGACATGAAATTTGAGACGGGCTAGAAAAAACAAAGGTGGCTCCAATAGAACCCATGGGCCAGCATCCGATACCAGTTACATAAACCCTAAAAACAAAAATTCTTGCAAAAAGGGTGAGATCCTGCGATCTCTGCTTCGCCTGGGCGCTCCGTCTTCGACCAGCCTATCGAAGTCCCAAAATTGGTCAAGCATGACCATCGTTTCCTCCAAACCTGATCAAGGGCCAACATATATCAATGCAGAATTATCATCCAATAGTTACAGAGTAAATAAACAATGAACAAATGAGAAATCATGCACATACAAAATACGCCAGTGTTTTTATGTGGAAACCCAAAGTGGGAGAAAACCACTTAATGTTTTTTCTTATATGTCTTTAAGAATTACATTCATTGGAAGAAACAACTTCTTTTATTTTCCAGCTTCAACTGGAAGGAGGCTCCAACCCCCTGGTTTCTCAGGATACAACCTAAAGGAAGCTCCAACTCCCAAATTCTCTAGCTACGACCAAAAGGAGGCTACAAACCCCTAGTTTCTCAGGCTACAACCTAATGGAAGCTCCAACTCCCCAATTCTCTAGCTACAACTGGAAGGAGGCTACAACCCCCTATGTTCTCCAACTACAACCGAAAGGTGGCTACAACCACCTGTCCTTTCCCCATCCAACCGCCTTGACGTATAAGTAGAATGATGGAACCACCGTAACACTATCACTATGAGATATATTGATGTAAACCTGTACCAATCGACCTACACCAAACAACCTGTACCAATAACCTGAACCATGCATCAACCCTTACCTCAACCTGTAATCAACCTGTACCATAAACAAGTGCATCAACCATGCACCAACCTGTACCATAACCAAGTGCATCAACCATGCACCAACATGTGCCTCAACCTATACCATGAAAAAGTGCATCAATCATGCACCGACCTGTACCATGAACAAGTGCATCAACCATGCTTCAACCTGTACCTCAAACTATACCATGAACAAGTGCATCAACCCTGCACCAAACTTTTACAAATAACCTATCATAACAACCTGCGCAAACAACCTATCACAACAACCTGTCTCATCAATTTTATCAACTAAAGCAGATCTACTCACCAAGATAAATCCCCAGGACAAATCTCAAAGATGTGCATCAACCATGCATAACACAACAACTCATAATCACCACCAAGATCAATATGTGCTTCTAATAATATACCAAGACAAGTATGCTACATCATTCATAAATGTGTCAACAATACTACTAACATGTGGCTCCAACCATGTAACAAGTATGTACCAATCATGTATCAAATACACATAAACTATGACTCATCAAGATGTACCAACATCATCAACTATACACCTCATGTATGTGCCAACTCATCAACTACTCGTCTCAACCATGTATCCAACATGTACCTCAACCAAAAGTTCTCATCCATTTCATTATCCAATTCTGATTTGTAACTCTATAATAGACCTGGTGTATATGATCGCATACCCGCAAACCTTCCTTAACTTTAACAACAAGAGACTAGCATTTTATCAAACTTTCCTTTAGTCTCACATGACTAGTTTTGGATCAGTCAACAACCCTAACTTGCAATAATAATAACTATGTACCTGTAATGAATAAAGATCTGAAAATGGTACACAATGTTCTTCAGTGTCTTTTATGCAATTCCTCCAGATTTCACTACTTGGAACCTCTCAGAAAAGGAGTTATAGAAAAAATGACATACCTTGTTCAATTCTGGCTTATTCTAGAGAGCAAACTTGTAGAGCATGCTCCACACAAAATATTTGTTGTATGGATTTGAAAATTGTACACATAATATTAAATATTGTACTCTAACCAATATGTTTTGTCTTACTGAATTTGGATATGTTATGAACAAGTTATTATGTTTTTACCTGAAACACCTGTTTTAGACTAGTTTCAGGACTAGCCACAAACCCTATTTTCCACGACGTGTAACTCGTAGAAAGCATCATCAAAAGTATTTATCCTCCCTTGAATTTAGGCCTTCTTTATTTCACCTTCCCTCTGAAATTCGTCTCAGATATCCTTTGGTTACCTCAGTCACATGTAGATATTCAATATTCTCAAGTGTGTTTAAAATGAGAGAGCCTTGTCTCTTAGTTATACTTTCATGTAGCTTCCTCAAGGGGTTACCTTTTAACCATCTTAACCCACTTTCCTTATTTTAGGGTTAACCCACTTTTAATTTCTCCATTAACTTTATTATTTAAATAATTTCTTTTGTATTCACTTTGAATTATAGTACACTCATCACTTCACTTTATTATTTACCTTATAAAATATCTTAACCCACTTTGACTACTTTGACCTTTTGGGGCTTCTAGATGACTCATGAGGGTTCTCCAACTTCACATGGCCATAACACTCTAACCGTGATGAGTTATGTGACATTCTACATACCATTGGAAATGATATGACATGTACTATCCATCTATAATATTATTGTTGATTAATTGGGTTGGTTGTCATTGATGTCAACCCTTGAACAAAGTCCGGTAGCGAATTCCGGTAGCAAAAAGTTTTGGGGAATGTACCCAAGTTTGCTTTATGTATAATGGTATGAGTTTTGATATATTTTTAGGTAAGACTATTCTATATGGATAGTACATGTCATTCCATTTCCGGTGGTATGTAGAACGTTACATAAATCCTCACGGTTTGAGAGTTATGGTCTTACGAAGTTGGAGGACCCTCATATGTTGGCTTGAATCCCCAAAAGGTCAAAGAAGTCAAAGTTCCTTGAAATAATAAATTATTTAAATAATAAAGTGAAGGGACAAATTAAAAGAGGATTATATAAATAATAAAGTGAATTGACAAAGTCAAAGTGTATTATTTAAATAATAAAGTGAAGTGACAAAGTCAAAGAGGATTATTTAAATAATAAAGTGAAGTGACAAAATCAAAGAGGATTATTTAAATAATATAGTGAAGTGACAAAGTCAAGGAGGATTATTTAAATAATAAAGTGACAAATTCAAAGAGTATTATTTAAATATTAAAGTGAAGTGACAAAATCAAAGAGGATTATTTAAATAATAAAGCGAAGTGACAAAGTCAAGGAGGATTATTTAAATAATAAAGTAAATGAAGAACTTTCTAATTATGGAAAATGGTTATAAGAAGGTTAACCCTAAAATGAGAAAAATGGGTCAAGTGTTCAAGTGGCTATTGGATACATGGACAAGTGGAAAATTGAGAAAAGTTGGGCATATGTGACTATGTGGACAAAGTGGCTATGTGGACAAAGTGGCCTAGAAAATGCTTCTAAGAAAGCTACTTGGAGAGTATAAATAAGAGGCAAGGCTCTCTCATTTTAATTACACTTGAGAATATTGAATATCTATAGGTAACTGAGGTAACCAAAGGATATATAAGCCTAATTTCAGAGGGAAGGTGAAGTAAAGAAGGTCAAAATTCAAGGGAGGATAAATTCTTTTGATGATGCTTTCTAAGGTATGTTATTTACAGGTCATCTCACCATTTTCGCAATAAAGTTTTTTCTAGAATGACTCAGACTTTGAAATTGGGAATCCATAGAGAAAATATATCCAAGTAGTTGTGGTACGAATTTCAGCTTGTGGGTCGTTCTATTTATGGAGTTACATGCCATGGAAAATAGGGTTTGTGGCTAGTCTTGAAACTAGTCTAAAACAAGTGTTTCGAGTAAAAATGTCATAACTTCTTTATAACAGATCCAAATTCAGTAAGATCAAGTGTGTTGGTTAGAGTATAGTATTTAGTATTTTGTGTAAAATTTTCATATCCATGCAACAAATATTTTGTGTGGGGCACACTCTACAAGTTCTCTCTCTAGAATTAGCCAAAATTCAACAAGGTATGCCATTTTTGCTATAAATCATTTTCTGAGAGGTTCCAAGTAGTGTCACCTAGAGGAATTGCATAAAAAACATTGAAGAACATTATGTAATATTTTCAAATCTTTATTCATTACAGGTACATAGTTATGATTATTTCAAGTTAGGGTTGTTGACTAATCCAAAGCTAGTCATGTGAGACTAAAGTAAAGTTTGATGAAAATGCTAGTCTCTTTTTGTTAAAGTTAAGGAAGGTTTTCAGGTTGAGGTACATGTTGGCGCATAGTTGATGCACTTGTTTATGGTACAGGTTGAGGTACAAGTTGATGCATGGTTGATACATGGTTCAAGTTATTGGTACAGGTTGTTTGGTGTAGGTTTATTAGTACATGTTTACAATAGTATATCTCACAGTGATAGTGTGACAATGGTTCCATCATTCTACTTATACGTCATGGTGGTTGGACGGGGAAAGGGAAGGTGGTTGTAGCCACCTTCTGGTTGTAGCCGGAGAAGATAGGGGGTTTTAGCCTCCTTCTGGTTGTAGCCAGAGAATTGGGGAGTTGGAGCTTCCCTCAGGTTGTAGCCTGAGAAACTAGGGGGTTGGAGCCTCCTTCCATTTGTAGCTGGAAAACAAAGGAATTTGGTACTTCCAATGAATGTAATTCTTCAAGACATATAATAAAAAACATTATGTGGTTTTCTCTCGCTTTGGGTTTCCACGTAAAAACATTGGTGTACTGTGTATGTGTGTGATTGTTCATTTGTTCATTGTTTATTTACTCTACAAATATTGGATGATAATACTACATTGATATAACACTTGCATTATATGGTTAAAAAGGATTAGATTTCTTTATTACTTATTCACCCCCCCTCTTAGTAATCCAACAATTGGTATCAGAGCAGGTTCCTTTAGAAATCAGTTTAACCACTGAAAGTTAGATCATGGAGAGAAACAACATGTATAAAAATGGAATACCATAGTTTGATGGACAGAAGTATGCCTTTTGGAGCATAAGGATGAATACATATATACAGACACATGGATTTTAAATTTGACAATCAATTGTAGATGGATACACAACACCAGTTGTTCCACCGACAAATGACAAAGCTATGAATAATTCCAAATCCACAAATGCACTTCTGAATGGTCTTGGAGAATCGGTATTCACCAAAGTTGCACATTGTAAGTCTGATAAAGAGATCTGGGGCAAACTTCTAAACATTTATGAAGGAGATTCAAAAGTCAAAGCAACAAAGCTTCAAACTTATAGAGGTCAGTTCTGTTATCACCATAACAATTTTCAGATGAGGATCCAAATATCAGAAATTTAGTGAAATGCTATATCACTGTGGAAGTATGATAGTTTGGGGGACCGATCTATATCCAGCGGCATATAGAAAAATATAGCGGAGGCGCAAAAGGTATAACTTTGTGGACCGTCGATCTTGAAGAAGCTCAGATCAACGACTAAGGCTCATATCAGAAAATGAAGCAACGCAGAAGATAATTATTCGAAGGTGGGCCGGGGAAACCATTATAGTTTAGTTCATGGATGCGTGGCGACACCAGAGGTACATCGGGGAGAAAAGTGGTCTACTCAAAACCATTTTTTCCAACCCTCGATGTCAAAAGTTGATGGTGTTATCACCTGCTGATTTGCATTTTATTTTTCCAAAGCATCTTGTCTTTGTGTTATTTTTCCACTCATATTTTCAAAATTTTTCACCAACTCTGTCAATCTCCCATCACCTAAATCCTTCACCCAACACGATCATCCAAAATAGTCATATACTCCATGAGTCAAAAGTTGGAAAATATCCCAAGCTTATACCTAGCCTTAATTCTTATCTAAATCCCTTAGTTCCATAACTTCATTCATTTTTACCCTTATTTTCGTATTCCCGCTGAAAATAAAAAATATGCCTTTTATTAAGCACCCTTATCCTATCCACATAGTCATGTGTTAAGCCTCATATTCCCAAAGTCATTCGAAAATAGAAAAAAAGGGGTTTTTTATTATTAATATAAATATTTTGATATTTATATTAATATTTAATCCAATATTTAATTTATGAAATCACGTCAAATCATAGGCACAAATCTCAATTTATAATGTGGAAAAGTCAAAGGTTGGATGGAGGGCACACATACATATCGGAGATTAAAGTAACGAGTAGGTTAATTATGTAGAGACAGATCGGGGAAAACTATCGTGGTTTATTTGGTGGACACGTGTTTTAACGTGGAGCATATCAGAGGTAAAGAAGTTTGGATTAAACCACTTTATCCCAAGCCCGATATAATAAATGCAAACATCTATCATATGTTTTATGTGCAACATTTTTCCAGGAGTGCATTTCAATAATGATTATGGGATTTCCAATAAAAGAAATTCCTCCTCACGGTGAAATTGTTTTACAGAGGTGAAATTCACATTTTACAAATCAAAGAGATTAATTTCCATGAACAATATTTAAATGGGAAGATGCACGTGAATGGAGACTTAGATAATTTTTATCCAAATGTTTTACAAAAGTAAAAAGAAGAAGATAAAAGGTATTTTACCAAAGATGGTAAAATGGATAAAACACACAATAAATGTTTTTTCCACAGCGAAACGGTAAATTGGAAAAAACATTACACAGTAAATGTTTTTCACAGGAAATGGTAATAGTAAATGTTTTTTACAGTGAATGGTGAATTGGGCAAAACAATACATGGTTTTAAAGACCATGGGCATGAATTAAATTATGGAAATTTAATTCTCCGGGATAGAAAATATTTGGGAATGATTTGTATTTCAAATATATTATTCCCAAATGTTTAATGAGAATATGGATAAATGTAATTATATTTGAAAGAGTATGAGTGACATTTCAAAGAGAACGTGGCAGAGGAAGGATCTAGAGCAT
>WSFP011502333.1:0-13748 GCA_009831015.1 Picea engelmannii | reverse complement strand
AAACCCATATGGAAAATATGATTACAAATATTTCAACAGTGTACTCTACAACCCCCATTATTGAAGAAGAATAAATACCAGGATAAATTTTACACATTACATTAGAGTCTGGACCATGCATCCATGGGGTACATCGGTATCTTTTATGATTGCTTGGCAGAGCTCCGAACTAGGCCCTTACCTGAGCAAAGCAGCCCAATTTCAGGGAAACTATCAGAGACCTTATCTATTAGACTTCCTGAGCACTATGCCGCAAATCTTTGCAATCTCAAATGGGCTTAAAATTTCTATGAGCAATAACTGCACTAAAAGGGTCACTCCCCATTCTCCTCATAAACATCGAAAACCACCCAAATGGAGAATCTGTTTTCGCTGGCTTCTTCGAGTCTTTTATTACCTCAGGCTGTGTGAAGCCAGTCACACATTGAAAGTACTGCACAACAAGCTGAATCCTACTGTAATCTGTACCATTTCTCCATGCACTGATTGCCTTCTCATAAAACATCCTATTGCTAAAACTAACAATACACAGACCACCAGGCCTAAGAATCCGATAAATTTCTGCAAAAACCTTCTCAGGCTGCTGAAGGTACTGGACACTAACAGTGCACAAAACAGCATCAAAACTGCAATCCTTGGCCTCTAAGGTCTGATCCTCATTCAAATCTTTCACAAAGAAATAATCAAGCCTGGGATTTCTTGCAAGTTCCTGGGCATTCAGACCATGGCCAACAACTCTTCTGTACTGAATTTCAGGAGGAAGATGACTTACCCAAGAGCTCATCAGGTCCAGAACCTCTGCACCAGGGAGAATCCTTTCTCTGTATAGCTGTGTGAGAGTAGAGATAAATGAATCATCAACATGATTAACAAAGCGAGGGGATGAGTAGAAATCTCGGTCCGACGACCTGTTGAGCTTCAGTCTACTGTCATTGTTGAGCACCAGACGCATAATTTGGCCAGAAGAAGGAGTCTCGCTAGCGGAATCATGACTGTTATAGATTTGATTGATACGCTTATAGATTTTATTGATATGCACAGTAAGTGGCCAGTGCAGACCTCCTAAACAAGGATGAGAACTTGGGTACCTAATAAACATAGAATTTCGTTTGAGCCCTGAGCTTCTCCATGTCAGAATCAAATTGGTATCGGTACTGATAACGCGCCATAAAGTTTTGTTGGCCCCATCATGCCTACTGTATTTTCTATTGATATTGCTACACATTTGGGCTGTTAAAGTGCTTTTAGTGCCACCATAACTGTTGAAAACTCTATGGGTATTTGCATTCAATTGCCTATGTGAAATCTCAGGTCCGTAACAGACATAACTGCAATTCATTATCTGTATATTGAGTTGGGTGTTGCAGGAATTGCAATTGTAAATGGTGTTAAGCTTTTGACTGGATGCCGGCTTATTGAAATTGGTGATTGGGTTGTTGGGAGGATGCCCTGTATTGCAAGAAAGAGAATTAGACGTAGCATACCTGTAATCATATGCAACCACTGGCTTCATCTATGCTTTGATTTTGTGATTCTAAATTCTTTTGGTTCCAAGATTTTTTCTTCTTCGGTTCTTCGGTTGCTGCAAAGTGGCAGTAGAAATGGAAACTCCGAAATTTATGTTCCGCTAAGGTTCTCAAATGGGTTGGTAGAATTTGAAAGGTTGCGAATTCTCCATATCCACACGCACGGTCACCACGTAATGAATTTTTGTGTACAAAGCTAGTCACATGTTATATTTTTAAGTCGGTTTGTCATTATCTGTTATGTCCCTATGTTCCTCTTCCACATGTTCCTAAAAGATGTCCCTAAAAGCGAGGAGGCGTGGATTAAAAAAAAGGTGATTGCTGCGTCAGAAGTTTCCCACTGGACCCTTGAGGCAGGGACATTGTTTCCAGGCTGGCGAGTCGAGGGAACAACTAGCGAGTTTCCTCCTCGACGATAACCCCTCAGGTACCCATGGCAAGGGGCCATTACTGCCCAAGTTCTCGTTCTCAACCGGCGACTGACTCGATCTAAGAGGAAGGGTCTCAGCCCACCCTCCTCTCTGGAGATCCTGCAGAACCTCCACTGAACCAGAACTATGACAAGGAATTCTCTAACGTTTCTAATGGAAATCTCTCATACCGTAGGGCTTTGCACTTCAGTTAATTTGCTTCGTCTTTGCCATTGAACCGAGGTTATTAGCTCCCACTACGGGATGGGTTAATTTGACAGTAAATAATATTAAAAACTGTCTCTACGGATAGGATGTTGGCACCATGTCTCCACCTGCTACCGAGGAGCTATGCCATGTGAACTCACATGAAGGCTCTCGTGTGAGGCCTCGGGCCTTGAGTTCATTCTCTCCCTTCCGGTAGTCTTACCCAAGTCTGGAATTTCAAATTTATCTCACTTTGTCAAGTGAAAAAATATAAAAATAAGATAGATATGTTAAAATGAAAGAGAAATGACATTTCAAGGCCCACCTTGCAATCTAAAGAGAAACCTATGGGCAACATCAAATTCTATTTAATGTTTCATTACTCTTCTAACCAACCTCTCTAAAGTCCGGTAGGTTATACAATAGACATGCAGGGTATACAATAGAGCTTAAGTAAGCTAAGTATCTACTAAAAATTTTGACGGGTTCAAATTTTACATACTGGTAAATGCTTACGTGTAGATTTAGTATCTACCTATCAAATACGTCTTAAAATGAAAAAAGTCTCGTGGGACGCCAAATTCCAGGCATGGTCGTACCCATTATGTCAGTTGTACCTTGTCATCATTCTTGTTTCTAGCTCCTCACGGTGTTAATGCTCATTGCTCCCATTATCATTGCATCATCGAGGGTCGTGGATCCCTAAGTTCATGTCCCCAACACCCCATACGGGGATCTCCAATCTTTCAAGGCTAAAGCTAGATAGTTGGCCATCAACATGTCCTTATTATTAGGGTCCCATGGATCATCCCACTTGTCGCTGACTAACTGCACCCCCTCATTAGCTAGCCAATCCACCAACTTATTTTCGGCTCTCTTCGCATGGCTTGGAATAATGACTGGGATATGCTTCATTCAATTGGCCACTCACTCCACGAAGGATTCGAGGTGTCAGATGTAAGAGATCTTTGAAATCGATGTCCCTTGTTGAATACGTTTAATCATGTTGATTATTAGAAGGAAATCTCCCTCAACTATCACCTTGGTGAAGCCATTCTTCTCCATTGTGTTAATCCCTTCTTCCATAGCTAGTATTTCCACAGCATTGTTGTTGTTGTGGCCTAGTTGACCTGCATAGGCTCTGATGAGGCCTCCTGCATTATTGTGAAATACACCTCTGAAGCCTGCCTTCCCTAGGTTTCCCTTTGAGGCCCCATTGAAGTTGAGTTTGATAACCCAGGAGGGGGGGGCGATCAGCTTGAAGGAGAAGAAACCTTTGGTGATGGTGGGACCAAGAGAATAGGGTGTTGAAACCTATATAATCCTAAACTTTGAGCTTACATTCTCCATTTCATGAAAATATAATCTTTCCCAAAGTGGTAACTCAAGAAATTAACTTTCAAAATCCAAATCGAATTTATTCCTGGTTAATTGGAAATAAGGCACACATAATATCCATTGTTGGTGAAGTTTCTCTGTTTGATCGAATGTTTCCCCTTTTCTCAGAATTTTGGAGTTGCCTGATTGTTAATGAGTCAAATCACTAAAGGTCGTTTCAGAGCTTTGCTCTTCGTACGTTTCAATAGGACTTCACGATTATAGTCCCAAAACCCGAAAGTGTACGTTAACACTTTTTCATAAACCCTTAGAGGACACAAGTTATAGTACATGTGTATCTTTCGGGTCTTCCCTGAGTTGACACTTGACATCCATTTCTGACATTTTCATCTGAAGATTCATATGATTCGAAGTAACACGTAGCACCCCCTGGTCTCAACACGTCATCTAGAATGGCGTCATCTTCAATATGTCACTACGGGTAATGGCCTTTCGGAAATATAACAAAGAGCTAACTCGCGAATCTACGAAGCATTAAAATGTTGAAATATTAACTCTTAATTAACTAAGTCAATCTTGGTTAAAATATTTTTAATGACTTCGCACTTTAGAGTTCAAACATTTACCTTTCGTCATTTCCTAAAATATCTTAAGTCCGAATTTCCGAAAAATCTCGAACTAAAATGTGTTTAATTAAAACTTAAAGGTGATTATCAGTTAATTAATCTTTTCATAGCTTCGGATTTCAGGAATTTCTTCTCGAGCTACGTTTAAAAGTCCCGAGGTCCGATATCCGAAGCGCTTGAAATTAAAAATGCTTAATTAATATTTTAAGAGGGATTATCTCATAATTAACCTGTCGCAGATTCACGATTCGGGAAATTTCAAATCTATTTCATTCAAAATTCCTGAACACGAACCGTCGATATTAATGGCATTTATCACAAATCAGCAGTAATGATTTTTTAGCATAGATTGTGGATCGTCAAGTAGATTTTCTCATTAAGGTTAATAAATTTGTCGTCAGTAAAGGTATTCTCGAATCAATACACCTAAGGTGAATAAGAGTGCTTGATTTTGAATTCCATTTTCATCTGCACAGAATAGTAAGTTTTTTCCAATTGAGGAGCTCACATATTCCCCTATAATAGGTAATCCCGTTCTGATTTTATCGATATCATGGCACCACAGAAGATGGCTAAAGCAGCTGGTGAAGGTGCAAATCCGAATGTGGACGTTCTGTCAGATACCTCATCGAGAGACATAGACACTGTGAAATCTTGGACACAGGCGTTCGATATTCTAGAGCATGAGCTTATAAATTGCCCAGAGGACTCTAACGATGAAGTGAACGACACCCATGAAGCTAAACTCAGGGACATAGCTCAGTGAGAGATACAGAAAATAGCTGGACGACTGAGACTCATGCCTTATAATGACATGATAGGTTGGGCCCTGGAAAATGTCGACATCCAAACTAGGAGCATTTTCAACTCTCAAAAGGTTGTTATTGGGTCTTTCTGACCAGAACACATACAAGTAATGCATAATCTATCCCTCGATTTTAAATATAATTTCAATGTTGCATTCATGTTGGAATTTGAACAACATGAGTGTATACAATATGATAAAAGCTATCCATATATAATCAAGACCTGGTGGGGACACCTGGAGAAATTCAGAGCCGACGCTCATGGCATTTATGCCACAACGTCATTGGATACCCATATGATTTATGTAGCTATGATTCTTTGTAGGCTATTTGGGAAGAAGAGCGCCACTCATTTCTCGATAGCATGGGTGTCATTTATGCACGAGGTGGCCGAGGGCCACTCTTTTAACTGAGCCAAAATTTTATCAGATAACCTGGCTAAATAAATCATGAAGTACCAATTGGAAAAGTCAAGGGGGCAACCTGCCCCTTTCTATATGTTTGTATACATCATGGATGATATTTTCTTTATGACCCCTTTTATGCTGATGAACTAGAGCTAGACCACGACCAACGTTGAACCTATCCACTTCTATCACTCCAAGTTGTGGGAAGACAAGGCCAAAGATTTATTCTACGAAATATGCCATCATGTAGTGGTGCCCGTTCATATAGCTTTATATGGTTTCCCACCCCCTCGAATTTCATATATAATCATGGGAAATATGGGCAAAATAGCAGATTGGTTCATTGATGAAAAATTCTCTTACATCAGGGTTTTCGGATGCTCAGTCCCTCCACATGCTCTCTCAAGGTTTTTACCAAACCAGTTAGTGTGACGAGAGGTGGCTTATCAAACAGTGACATGGGGCATCAACAAGGAGATGGAAGCAGCCCATAAAAAAAGTATGGCCTGCCTTCCCTCTTCAGGTTGGTATGTTTTCATTATTAGATTTTGGTCACTCGAAAGTGGAGGCTGCAGCTCTGGAGGATGTCAAATTGGTTAACATTGAGTTTAAAAGGCACAATCCACATAAAATCGTGGAAAATCACCTAGCCTAATATAACCTGAAGAGGTATGTACATGAAAAATCCCCACATGATGAAATATTCAAGGGAGTCAGTGTTGATACTATGGTAGCTCCGAGAGGTATTTACCTCCACGTGTAAACATGACGAGAATAGAATATTCTGGGAAGCAAGAAGAAACCCTAAATTAGTTGGCTAATAACCCTAGAAGACAAGTCGGCTCAAGAGGATAATTTGTATTAGGTTATTAGCCTCCAAGAGAAGAAGTCGGCTAAAGTAAATACTATATACTAAGTAAATATCCATCCAGAATGAGAAGTCGGCCCATGCAGTTTGCTAGTTTTAGTATAAATACAGGAGACTAGTCTTCGTTCTAGCAGGCATTCTCAGAACCACAGAAACAACACTTGTGCGCACTGTAGTTGACTAGTTTGTGCGCAAGTTTGGAGGAGAGTTGTCGTTGCAGCTGTTGCAGCTAGCAAATTTTGGTTTTGACTTGGACTCTCTCTTGGTTATGGTTTGGACTCTCTGACTAGCTCTTGTTAC
Source organism: Picea engelmannii (assembly GCA_009831015.1). NCBI lineage: Eukaryota > Viridiplantae > Streptophyta > Pinopsida > Pinales > Pinaceae > Picea > Picea engelmannii. Next base: position 7,260 of record WSFP011502333.1, on the reverse strand, counting down.
TTTTATTTGGTGCGCTATCCTTGGAGAGAGGTGCACTATCTTGTTTGGCTATCTAGCCTAGGGTTTGCTTCCGGAATGATTCGTTGTGAAGGTTAAGGTGCTCGGGGGTGGCTTTGGCCTATAGTTGGGTGACAATAGTGATATTGTCTATGGTTAAACGAGCACATCCATTATATTCTAATATTCAGATCCTATGAGGAAGTACTGAACAGAGTCCAAACTTTATCCCTGGATCAACAGGCCAGTTTCTTCATCTTTCAAAGGCACAAACGAAACATCTTGTCGAAAGTATTACAGGAAGAATCGATAGCCATTTCCCAGGAAAATGCACCTCTGGGCTTTGAAACAGGGAGCTCTAGGAAGCAAGATACTGAAGAAAACCCAAAGAGCACCAAAGTTTTAATGCAAAAAGTAGAGACTTCATTTTCAATTCCATTAAGCACTCAAGCAAAGGCTCAACTTGAAGCTTTTCTAAAGCAAAGGTAGGATACATCTCCTTCTACACCAGCCAAATCTATTGTCAATACTACTGAGCAACAACCGTCTATGGAGATAGGATCCCCTATTACTTCATTGACACCATTACAGTCAAGTTTTGGAAATCCTAGTTTTGAAGTAAATTTTATAGACAATTTCACCCTAATTGGACCTGAAGAAATGCCTCCTTCAGACTTCCTCTTCAGCAAGAAAAGGAGATTCATCGTTAAACGAGAAACACATCAGAAAGATGGAGTAATAGTCAAAAGGAAAATAATGTTGTACGATGGACAGAACCGAGATGATACAGAGTTTGCAAAGGAAGTTGTAGGGTGGTTGGGCGCTTTCGCCACTGCTAATCAATGGTCTGTGGAAAATTTGTCCCAACAATTGCAACAGAAGTCCATGTTGGTAGAGAAACTTCAAAAGAAAATACACACAAATGAGCGGACTATCCAGAATAGAATGAGTCGATACTTCGATTAGATCAAAGCATATGATAAGAAACAAATCCAGCGACTCCAGGCCAACTTTCATGAGCTCCAAAGAAATTCAAAGTTCAATAAAGGACTTATCACCCAACATGTTGAACTAATAAAACAATTACAAGCTAAGTTGGTTTTGACCGAAGGTACCTCATTAGATATTTCAGCTTTGCAGACTCAAGCTATGGAAATAAATGAAAAAATGGAAAATGCCCATCAAGATCTTTTTATGAAGGTAGAGGCCATCCAGAATTACTACCAGACAATAGATATTTCTTTGAAAGACATCTACAACAAATAAAGAGAAGCTCGTTCAGCTTGAGTTAAGTTTCAGGAGGCTGTCTTATTGGTACCAAAGGATGATGTCTCAGAGGTTCCTTGGCTTTCTCTTTCCGAACAAATAAGAGGTGATATAACTTTAAAAGCTTGGGAAACCAATCTAGCAGAAAGAAAAAGACTTGCATGGGAGGTAAATGAAGCTTGTATAGAAGCATTGTCCTTTCTAGACAAAAGACTAATTTATTTGGAAGGAAATGTTATCTCCAAAGCCCTAGGTCAAATTTATATAGCAAAGAACCAGTATAATTCCAGAACGAGCAAGGAAGAGGCCCTGGAGGCCATTTAGAAAACAAACCAGATTGATCTCCTTCAAATAAATAAATGGATAGTAAACATAATCTTGCAATTACAGGTCATATCTCAAGGAGCGAAAGTGATACAAGAAAAGTTGCCTCAGGTAGAAGGGAATTTATATACTTTCGAGGCAAATAAAGCAACTGAGCCTTCAGGGCTGGTGGTGAAATTAGTGAGTAGATGCATCCAATGCATTGAATATGGGAAGGCCAATACATCCAGAAACAAGTAAGAAAGTGATATTACATTATTGGATATAGCTGAAGAGACAAATGGCAACAAAGCTATGATGACTGGGACGTTGTGCCAAAATATTAAGAAGATCAAAAGACATAAGGTTTTCGGCCAGCGGACGAAGAGATGGCCAACAAAACTCATCATTCTCTATGCTCTATTTTCTTATTTCTGATATTTACTATTTTAAATTATGAGAAGTCCAACCATTTTTAGTTGTGACAATTTTGTATAAATACATAGATTGAAGATCTATTAAGGGATGTTTCTTGCCAATTGTAATAGAGAAAACTCTCCTTATTGAGTATTAATACAAGTGCAGACAAAGACTCCAAGTTTTGTTTAATCTAGGTTATGTACTTCTTCTGTTTTTCCATATCTCAGTGTTTCTTTATGCATCCCTTGATAAATGTTTGATTTCAATTTAGTACAACAACTACTGTAATCTTATTGCATCGATAATCTGTTAAGAAAACAACTTTTCCTCTGCATTTACTATGATTTAATCAAGACCTGCGAGTTGTGTGGATTATTGTATTTTATGCTTTATTCAAGGTTACACTATCTATTTTCTTCCAATGTAACAAGGTGAGACTCCTCAACAATTGATGCCTTGCTTTGTTTTACAGTTTTGTAGTTTTCTCCCACATCATTCGATATTACAAATTTGACTCACATACAAAATACAACCTCTGTGTTGTTATATTGTTAATTTCATTTAAGGAATTTTTCTCATATAACTAAGGAAGAAAAAGCACTTTTAAAAAGCACTCTCTTAAACTTTCCTGATGCCTGGCATTATTCTTTGAGCCTTAAGTTTAATCTCAAGAGCAACATAGGGGTCGAGAGATTAGTCATAGCTAAGGCCCAAAAAATAGTGCTTTCATACCGGTTCATCTTCTAGTATTCTTCTTTCCATGCTTTAGTAAATATTCTTTCCTGGATATCTTTGATAACTCTTTTCCATATCTCTTCTAGGATTTGAGTCTCATTCCTAAAGACTCTCATGTTGTGTTCTTTCTAGGTTTCCCATAACAATAATCTTGGAAGAAACTGCCAGAGTAGATTGACTATAGGGCTTTGAGTGATAGTATCTGGCCATTCCTTGAGGGATGTGGGAAGAGATTGGCGGTTGCGTCCTGATCATTAGAAGAGGCATTCACTCTAGTTCCACAAGTTTTCTACAAAGGAACAAGAGTTAAATAGGTGCTTGATTGATTCCTCTTGGAAAAGGCATAGCGAGCATCTTGAAGGTCCTGAAAAGCCTCTTTTATAGAGGTTGTCCCAAGTCATTGTCTTGTTGAGAGTTATTAAACACAAAAGGTTGAAACTTTTGGCCACAGGTTCTTCTTCCAGATCCGCTACCATATCTTCGTTTTGGGAAGATTTTGGTGGTTTGCTACAATCAAATAATCCTCTTTGACCATGAATGATCCTTTTTTTGACCAACCCCAACGGAAGAAGTCTGTCTCGTTGTTGATTTTGATTCTCTGGCTAGTTAGGTCCTCCCAAAATATATCTATAATATCCTGATTGTGTGCTCCCTCCCATCGCTCTTTGGGGAGCCATTTTCACCATCTGTGATGAGCCTCTGTTGGGGTCCAATATTGAGTTACTTTAGTTTTTCCTTTACTCAAAATTGTGTCCTTTATTCCTTGTACTTGTTCTTGGTCTGACCATTTTAGAATATGTTGCCATGAATCTTCCTAAACGAGGGCCTCCTTCTTGTTTCTAATTTCCCAGAGCAATTTTTTTGGATCAAGATAGTGAATGTGGTTTTATATTGATCGGCTGGGTGGATTTGAATTTGGTTATAGCCAGAGAATCCGTCCATAAAGGAGACAGCTTCATGGCCCGCGCAGTCGTCGATAATTTGATTGATGAAAGGCATTGGAAAGTTGTCTTTGGGACATGCATTATGGAGATCGCGAAAGTCTGTGCAAACGCGAATAGTGCCCTGTTTTTTGTCGACGGGTATAGGGTTGAAAACCCATGAGGTATAAGCGATGGGGTAAATAAACCCGACATCACATAATTTGTCAATTTCGGCTTTGATAGCCGCGGATTTGGATGGGTGTAGCGGTCGCTGTTTTTGGCGAACTGGTGTGATGTCGGGCTAGGTGTCGATGCGATGTTCGAAAATAGAGGGATCGAGTCCAGGCATTTCCATGTATGACTAGGCAAAAATATCCCTATATTCCTGGAAGAGGGTTTTATATGCGTCGATTTCCTGAGGAGTGCAAGAAGCTCCAATGATGATTTCTTCGACGATGTCATTTTTAATGAAAATGTCGATTTTGATGGTGGGGGAAATGTTGGCCATATTACCTTCTTCAAACGCATCAGGGGCAGGAATGGGATTATTGAACCAATCGATAGGCCCTGATGGGATAAAATCTTTGGTTTCAATTGCGTAAATGGGGTTTTGGTTAGGAGGCATGGGGGCTTCATGTGGAGAGAAGAGTGCGCGGTGATGTAGCGCATCCCAGGGAGAGTCCGGGTGATTTAGCGCTTCTAGTATTTCCTCGTCGCATTTGAAACACTAGGAATACAAGGGGTCATGAGGAGTGATCTCGGTGATAGTGGTTGTGTGGTTACCCCTTGGTGAAGAAACAGGGGGAATATGGTTAGGAGATGGTGAGGGTTCACTCGACATAAACCATATATTGAAGTACTGAGGGGTACCCGTGGTGGTTTGGTGGAGAGTGTCCATAGGGGAATGAGCAGGAGAGTTGGGGGGTAAATCCTTAGATACGTCATCTAAGAACCATGGGGGTGTTGGGAGTGCCTCGGGTTCGGGAGAAATGACTTGAAGATCCTCTAGTGACGAGGTAATGTCAATTATCACCTCTGTGGGTCGGTGAAGCAGGGCCAATTGACGTTGCCTGTATTCAAGGATCATAGGACACTGGTATGTATAATGAGCTAATGCATTGCAGAGAGAGCAAGGGCGTCTCATACGTTCATTGACTGAAGTGGTGACATAGCGGATGTCGGTGATAATTGTCGACGAGGACGTAGCAGGACAGGGGTTGTTTTGGAAGTTCTGGCGTACGACAGCTAATGTCTGCCAAAAGCGTGGCAGTGCTGGGCAATGATGGGTATAATGGCCATACTCGGAACATATAGCACACGCGTATTTGGTCCTCAACCCTTTACTACTGGAAGGGGGGGTGATAGTGGTAGGATTAGCAGTAGTGGTGGGTGTTGTGGGAGTTTGATTGAGGGGGATCAAATTCCGTAATTCAGGTAGTGATGGACAATTGTTGGTTTGGTGGCCCTCTTTCTCACATAGTGTGCAAGGTGGTGGGATACATGGAGGAAGTGGAGGGTGGGCTCCTTCTTCTTTCTCCTTCCCCCAGCTGTAACAGGGGAATTAGTGAGTGGGGGAGTGGTGGGGGTAAGGATGGGAATCATCATGGGGATTTCGTTCTGTGGGGGAAGGGATGGTCGAGGGACCATCTCAGGTGGGTGTAAATACCACACTGGGATTGCTAACACCATATTAGGTAGTGTGAGTGTTGCGGCTACCTGAAAAGATTCTATACTGGGTGGAGGGTAAAAGAAGGGAATTTGAGTGAGGGGTTGGGGAACTGTCTCCCAAACTGGACTATGTCCTTGGGGAGAGGTGGAATCGTGGATTGATGGGGTCGACGAGTGTCCATTGGGGTTTTGAGGAGGGGTTTCTGTGATGACTGGGACGTCAGATATGACACAAGCCTTTGCAGGAGGAAGGGCATCCTCTGTGTGAGTTCCGTTAGATGATATGACGCATACTTGATTAGTAGGATGAAGGAGTGGTGGTGCTCCATGGTATGTCCCTAACAAGGATGGATCTTTAAAAATCCTAGGATCCATCTCACGAGTGGATATGCGTCTTGGTGTGTGTGGATGAGAGGAAGAATGTTATCGAGGTTGGCAGATGGGTTAGGCTCATAATGTGAGACTTGGTCGATGGTAACGATCTTCCCATTGTGGGGGAACATCATTGTCTGAAAGACTGAAGATGCCACTTCCTTCATAGCGTACATGTAGCTACGACTGAACAGGATGTTATAATCGAGCGGGGCGTCGATAACTTCGATATCAATGAGAATAGTCTTGCCCCCGAGTTCAACGGGGAAATTTTGGAAGAGCCCTTCAGGAGAGGATGGTCGTCCATCATAAGCACGTAATGTGATGGCAGAGGGTATAAGTTCCGGGGAACCAAGTTTCTGCCATACTGTTTTGGACATGATGCACGTAGATGCACCTTCATCGATGATACACCGATGAACTGTGATGTTCCGTATTTTCACTGGTATTTGAAAAGCGATCAAGGCGGGAAGACGAGGTTCTCCGCTATCAAGATCAAAGGTGATGAGTCGGGTATCTGCGGGGTCGACTGCCCCCAAGGCGGAAAGTAGTGATTTCCGCTGAGTAGGACAAGTCTGGAGGACTTCCAAGACTGACATGGTAGCCGAGGATTGTGCTAAGTCGTCTACCAAACTATAGTTATGGGTTGCCCGAGCCTGTGGGTTGTGGACATTCCTGCACAATGGGATGTGAGGGATGCGAAGCGGTGTTTCGGCGGAAGGGCGAGGGATCACCAACGGGGGTCCCAACGGTGGAGGGTTTGTTTCTGGAGGAATGGAAGGAGACTCAGCAGGTGAATGATACTGACGATTACGCATTTACAGAAGGATTTATTCCTCACTGGTGAGGAGAATTGTTCGCTCTGCTGGGTTGTTGGGGTTGAGGTATTGTCCCACCTGAGGTGGGGGTTGTTGTGTGTCCTATTGGGTGTTTATCACACCTTGATGTGGAATAAGATTTTGCAGCATGGTGGGAGGGGGTTGTTGCACGTATTTTTGTGGTTCCTGCTGAGGGGCAGGTTGTGCAGGAGAATGGGGAAGACTACCGGAGTCTTTCAATCATTTGAAATCAGCGATCTGGGGGCAATGATGAGTGTAATGGACGAATTCATCACAAAGGGAACAAGGGAAGATAGTTTTAACATTATTTCTCCCTTGGCATTTGTAATTATGATTTCCCCCTTGGGGGGTTTGGTTCCCTTGGTTTTGGTTGCCCCCAGTTGGTTGGTGTTGTGGGGGTTGATTCCCGCCTTGACCTGGGTTGTTGTTATTCCTGTTCCGTCCTTTCTTCTTGGTATTGTTCGATGGATGAATTGGGTTGGTTGTATTCAACTGTTCAAAACATTGGTATTGTTGAGAAGCAGATGGTTGAACAAAATTTACCCCCGCATGAGGATGGGGGGGAGCCATGGGTTGTGGAGGACCAGGAAATGGGAAGTATGGATTTTTTGGTGGTACCGATTCATAAGGTACATAGGAAGGCGTAGTGCTTTCACTAGTACTATAAGATGATGTTGAGGGAGTACCACTGTTTGTGGGAATAGGTGGATGTATGGGAGGTGTCGGTGGTGGTCCAC
>ML887069.1:12151-25899 GCA_009831015.1 Picea engelmannii | reverse complement strand
GGTGATATGTAAGTGTTTTTTCTGCAAAACTTCTTGATTGAATGGTTGTAGTCTTATATTCTTGCATATGTTTATAATTTTCTGATCAAAAACCCTAGGTGACAAGCACACAAGTAGGTCCTTGTTTCATGTCCCCTAAAAGAAAAATTTTCAGCCATTGAAGAAGGAAGAAAGAACCTAGCCATAGCTACACTCTTATTGCTTCTTCTCCCCAAGCTAGCAGTACTCTTAGAAATCAAGAAGGAGGAGACGTCTCAGGCCTAGGTTATCTACATCCAGGGCCGTCCTTCTTCTAGGGTTTAGTGATAGAGCCTTGCTGTAGCAACACTCTCCCTCACTGCACTCTCTTGTCTTGATTTACCTTTCATGCTAGCCATTTTGCCAAGTTAACCTAAGGAAGGAGGAGAGAGCACGAGGCCTTGCTTTAGAAACATCGGAGTGAGCCTCTCTCCCCTAGGGTTTTGATTCTGAAGCCCTGCCATAGCAGCACTTCAAAACTCTTCCCTCCAGTCCTTTTCCATCATCCTTCAACCCTTGTGTCCTCTATTAAATTGACTCCATAAGCCCAAAGGCATTGATCTTAGACCTCCAATGTTGAAGTGAAAGTGATCAAACAAACTCTCAAACTATTTTTTAAATTGAAACCCTAACTAACTACTAACCCTAAGTTGTCGACGTCACACCTAGAATATTTCATCTTTATGCAGCAACGTTTCATTTTATAAGCAATCAAATGGTGTTTAAAGCATTTATTGAATGAGGGATTGATTGGATACATTGATTGCTACATCATCTTGATATTTATTGGTGGAGTGATATTATTTCATTGCTGTATTAACAAACATTGACTTTGTCAATATTTATTGTTATAATTGGTTATATATTGATATCAGATAGTCTTATGAAGTACTAACCCATTGAATCATAGCTTGCATATATTTGTTTGTTGTTGCTTTTTTCTGGGCAGGTGTTCTTCTTTGGGCCTTCACTTCATTATTGGCTGTTTAGCCTGGACTATCTGTTTTGGTGGTGACCTCTGAAGGGGGAAATTTACTTTTGACTTTTAAACTTTTTCCTCTTCAAAACTCTAGGTTACTGGGGTTGTCTCCCCTGGGCCTAACCTCCCTAAAGAGAAAGAACCTCCCCATCGTGGTGACATTGGGTGGGATAGGTTTCTGTTATGCCAGTTTGGCCTTCTATGTCATAGCCATTTGACCTAGCTACAAACTGTGCGATAACAGAGAGCAACCTTGATTCTATGTGACAACTAGAGCTGCATAAAGATGGCAGAGAATCCTGTATTCCACGACAGGTCGAAGCACATAGAGATCCATTATGATTACATCCGTGACATGGTGCAGAGAGGAGCCTTAAAGCTCCAGTACATTAGCACAGATGAATAGGTTGCTGACGTGTTGACCAAGCCACTATTTCGTATAAAGTTTGAGTACTTTCGAGATAAGCTTGGTATAGTCTGAAAGAACCCTCCTCGAAAGGGGGAGTAGATGCTGTGATGAGACATCTCTTGCTTCTGACCTGATGGTTGTGACGTAAAGCAAGATGATGTGATATGACTAGTACTGTGCTTCCAGCTGGATAGTTGTGACGTAAAGCCAATCTAGTATCCTACGTCCGACCTGATGGTTGTGACGTAAAGCAGGACGACTACCTTGCTTCCGACCTGATGGTTGTGACGTAAAGCAAGATGATGTGTGACTAGTACTATGCTTCCGACTGTATAGCTGCGATGTAAAGCAAGTCTAGTTCCGTGCTTCCGACCTGATGGTTGTGGCGTAAAGCAGGATGTGTACCTTGCTTCCAACCTAATGGTTGTGATGTAAAGCAAGATGATATGATGAGACTAGCACTGAGCTTCCAGCTGGATAGCTGTGACGTAAAGCTAGTCTAGTATCTTGCTTTTGACCTGATGGTTGTGACGTAAAGCAGGACGAGTATCTTGCTTCCAGCTTGAGTGTTGTGACGTAAAACAAGATGATGAGATGAGACTAGTACTGTGCTTCCAACTTGATAGCTATGACGTAAAGCCAGTTTAGTATCTTGCTTCCAGCCTGAGTGCTATGACGTAAAGAAAGACATTGAGATGAGACGAGTACTGAGCTTCTAGCTTGACAGCTGTGATGTAAATCCAGTCTTGTATTATGATGAGCCATCCTTGTGCTGTGATGATGATGATGTATCAATTTTTATACTAATACATATTGATGCAGATGATGATGGCATTCCTTTGAGAATGACGATGCTGTTGATGAAGAAAACTTCCGATGATTTATAGATACGCCAGTCAGTGTTCCAAGATGATATTGATGATGTTGTCCTCTCACCCACTTGATGTTGTTGATGATGTTGTCCTCTCTCTCTCGCATGATGCTGCTGAAGAATACTCTTCTTGTTAAGGGGGAGTGTTGAAATAATGTAACTACAAAGTGTATTCTTATTATTATTTGATATATTATTCATTGGATCAATCCCCATTGTGGATTGATCATGTTGGCTTCTTTAAAAGGACCAAATCCCCTTTTGCGGATTGGTCATATTGTAATTGTAAAAGGCAAAAGAAGAAGTCGGCCCCAGAATATATCAAAGAGGCCCCGAAACATAATAAAGGTGGTTATAACCACCCAGTTGGAGAAGTCGGCCCTGCCAGTGAAGAGACACTTCACATATGCCATTCTTGTATAAATAAGGAGGCTAGCGCCTCACTTAAACACACAACTCACTTGGTCATTTGTGAGACAAGTTTCGGAATTGCAGTTAATAGAAGAAGGAGAGAGAGTGGCGCATATCTGGGAGAGGATCTTCTGCATTAGTTTAAGAGATCTCTTGGCATTCTATTGGCTATCTATAATAAGGAAGTTTTGCTGGGTTTTCTTCTCCTAGAGGGTTTCCCAGGATAAATGTTGTCTCTTGTGATTGTGTATTTCTCAGTGATCCTGTATTATGCTATTGTTATCTAATAAAATGCAAAGAACTATAATAATGGCTTAAACATTAACAGATGTCATGGTGAATATGGGGACGTCCTAAGCCTTCCAAGGCTAGCGTTCCATTGAAAAGGGGTCATTCCCCCTAGGTCTAGTCCTGTTGGAGTGTCTCTGGTGGAACGTCCTCTTCCTCTCAGGTGCAAAACCCCTGATCAAAATCTGTCCTGTCTCTGCCCCTTGATGGAGTCTCAACATCCATCTGGTAGGCTCTTCAGCCCCATGGAGGTCCAAACTGGTCATCTCCCCATGTGTACTGGTCCAAGTGGTACCTGTCCGTCGGGCATGGTCCTGCACATCAAAAGTTACACCCTCCATGGGCTCATCAGTCACAGGGATCATAGCAATGTCAATCACACCTCATCATCAATATTATTAAACATATGCATAAAACCCTTAATATATCAGTCAATAGCTCAAAGACATTACAAAAACTTGCAATACAAGATTGGAGAAAAGGTCAAGGCGTCCTATTGGGCTAGTGTCCACAAGAAAAGGAAAGTTTCCAAAAAGATCGCATCCAAGCCATGTAAGTGAGGTGATGTGGCTAGGGATGTCCAAACATGTGGCTGCAGTGAGGGCCAAGGATGCATAAGTGTTCCCTATGGGTGCCTTTGTAGAAGGCGAGCTGTACCTGTCATGGATGCATTTTTTCCAAGCCCATTCTTGCCTTTATTCTTTTTATTCTTGTTTTATTATTTTATTTACTTTTTTTTTGTTCAAGAACTAACCAGGGGACACTACCTTGGCATGGTGACCATAGCTAACGGCGTTACCCACAAGTACTTTCACGGAGATGAGAAGGTTGGCTCGTGATGAGACCCCCTTTCCCTTGGCCATGCAACCAAAGGTCACTACCCTGGCATGGTAACCAGATGGTTGCAATGTCATACTATTAGGTACCCATGGACCTAATAGGCTGGCTCGTGATGAGACCCCCTATCCTCTGAGTAGGTCTTGTTTTGTTATTTTCCGGGTCCCTCTTGTTTCTTGCTGAGAGGCTTTTTACTACCTTCTCGGGGATCCCTGGGCGAAGCATCTCGAGGTTTTATCTCTAGGATTTTGTCTTTTACCAGCTGCTTTTACCTTCTGGGCCTTTAGCCCCTTCTTCCCATAAGATAAGGTGCCATCTTGTAAATAGGTCAACCCAATGCTCGGACAAGGGGAGTGGGATAAATGAGCAGGAGATAAGATGAAACAGTGGTGTTATGATGGGAGCAGACGATGGATTTTCATAAATTCCCCCAGTGGCAAACCAAAACCTATGGGCACAGGCTTGCTAGGGCACCCTGTCAATTCCCCCAAGCATGGTCAAGTGGGCAAATGTAAGATCCAAGCAGTTGTTAGAGATAAAAGGAATCAGATGCATATATTTAAAGGTTTTAATGATCAAAAGTGACACATACCATGATACCTGGACCAATTACTTCACGGAGCAAGAACCTTCTCTGATAGAGGACCAAGCCGATGGTGATGGATGTTGTTGCTGCTGACAAGACAAAGCAGATGGAAGAAGAAAAGGATGGGCCCTCCAGGGCCATGCTCAGGTCAATCCTGCTCTCGGTATTCCATGTCTAGGACCTGTGGGCCTCGAGACATGATCTCCTAGTTATCCCTAAAAAGCAGGGATAACATCTGGCTCCAACTTGGGGACATGTGCTCACCGTAGAGCGCATGAGAACCTCAGCATCTCTAGCATAACCTGCAGACCTGCTTGATCTCGAAAGAAGCATCAATAACAAAATTGGTGTGGTAATTCCACCCCAGCATACATATATATATATAGACTAAAATAAAGCAATCAATAAGTAAGAATGTGAAAGCAAACTTCTTACTTGTACTTACCTGTCGGCTGGAATGTTGGGTGTAGTCAAACAACCAATGAAGCCAATCCAGCAACGTCCCATGATACCTGCCTTTGTGCTTCATCATAAACCAAAATAGTGATAACTCAAGCACAAAAATGTCATGAGTTAGAATATATATTATATCACTGGAAATCACAAAGTCTAACTCATGGAGGTGGGTGGGAGGGATAAAATTGTGCCAAGTCAGGCCCTCAGGAGAGTACTCAATCCATCTCAGAAATGGATTGTGAAAAGTCAAAGGTTCAAAAGACCAACTTGAGGAATCTGAATGTTGGCTACCTTGGACATCTTCACAACTTGTGGCCTGAGAAGGGATTAGCAAAAACTGAAAGGATGACTGACCATTCCTAAAAGGGAAGCTGGAAAACTGTGATAATAAGCTTCTTCTTAAGGTACTCAACTTTCCCCTAAAATCCAAAAGGAGGTTTTTCCTTGCAGGAGACTTGGGAAAAGGGACATGTTTCCAAACCATATCTTCAGTGACAAAGCAAGGTAAAGTGATCAAAGGAGGGTGGAAAATCTTATCACAAGTATCCTGCTTCAGGGAAGTAACTCCCTCATTTTTATCAATATCTGATCATAACGATGGTCGATAATTTTCTTCATAAAATAAATCCAAGTGCTCAGAAGAACAATCATCAAAGTCCTCAAGGTATGACCGAAAATTATTCGGAGAGCATAGCATCAGGTCATCCCTGGGTGTCTGAATAAGGTCAGGTTCTTGTTGCCAAATGTCAAAATTATTAGTAACTTCATGTGATAAATGCAAAGGCAACCTTTGGAAAGGACCATCAATGTCGCACATGGGATCACCATCATATCTAATCATATCCCATCCACGTTTCCCGACATGTATGAATTCATCAAAATTATCAACAAAGTCATTATCTTCATCATAACATGAAGGGGTTAAAACATCCGATACTTCTTTTCTCTCTACATCATAAAATAAAGAATCATTGAAAATTTTGAAATAACTCACCTTGTTTAATCCTTCCTGTGCAGGAGCTTCAAGTGTTCAGATAACTTCATCAAATGGAAGATCTGCCTTCACATCTTCAGTCTTGAGACATAGAGGATCAAGCTTGTCCAAGGGTTCCATTTCCTCTTCACTCTCTAAGTCATAGAATAAAGTATCATCAAAAAACTGGAAAGGAAAATGACTTACCTCATTCTCTTCATCTTGTGCAGAAGGGATAGGATCTTGGAGGGATTCATCATGCTGAGGAGCGGTTACTGGTGCTTCATCCTCATAATTCACTTCTTTAGTCATGTCTTCACTGCACTCTATTGAATCATGGGAAAAATCCTGCTCCTTTTCAAGGGGTTGACAATGTTCTTCATGGATCTCTTTTTTCACATTAGAGGGTTCTTGATGTTGAACATGATAAGAATTTCTGAGATCTGCCACAATCTCAGTAATGAATCCCCCATCTTCCAAGGCTTTTGTGAGATTATGAAGGGCATCTTCATACGTTTGGCAGCATGGTTTGGTAAGGTCAATGAACCTACTAATGAGGTGTATGAAAGATGATATACCACTGTCTTCGCAACAACTCTTAAACAGATCTTGCAAGTAGGATGGAAGAGTCAATATGAATAATTTTATAAGAGTGTCCTCTCCTCCCAACTTTATCTCACTCAAATACACCAAACAATTTACGATGTGAGGAGTTGGGAGGCCCAAAAACGTTGGAGAGTTGTTTAGCCATTTTGTATCAAAGTAATTTGGGTATCCTTGAAAATTTCTGAAATCAATACTTGGATACATTTGTTCCCAGTGTGCCATAATCCCATAACTTGGAAATATCACAAATTTTGAGAGTAAGGTGGCACCCCGAAAAAATTAGAGGAGTCGCCAGATAATTTGCCTGAAACTATCAAAGGATAAGGGAAAACACCTTAGTGGAGTTGCCAGGTAAGCTTGTTAGATAAGGCTCTGAGGCAAGGCTTACCGAAAAGGTTTTTCGTTTGAGGAAAATTGACTCAGTGTTCCCCGGCAATGACGCCAAAATGTTATCGCACAGTTTGTTGTTAGGAGTAAAGGCTATAAGGTAGAAGGCCAAATTGGCGTAACAGGAACCTATCCCACCCAATGTCACCACGATGGGTAGGTTCTTTCTTTTTAGGGAGGCTAGGCCCAGGGGAGATGTCTTCGGTGACCTGGGGTTTTGAAAGGGAAAAAGATAATAGGACAAGGACAAGTTCCCCCTTTCACAGATCACCGCCAATCAGATAGTCCCGGCTAAACAGCCAATAATAAAGTATAACCGAAGAAAATAAAAGCACATGCTCGAGACAATACAACAAGGAAACTGATACGTGCAATCCTGGTTAGTACTTCATATATTTTAAACACTATCTAATATTCAATATGAGCAATTTGAAATTAAATGTTGACGAAGTCAATGTTTACAAAATAACAATAGCAGTAATGTCACTTCACCAATAAATACTAGAATGATACAGCATTCAATATAGAAAATCACTTCTTAACTCAATTAATGCTTTCAACAACCATTCAATTACTCAAAAGACAAAACGTTGCTGCAATAAAGATGGAATATTCAATGATGACGTCAGCAACTTAGGGTTAGTAGGTTAGTCTTAGGCAATGGTTAGTGTAGTTAGGGTTTCAATTTCAAAAGGTTTGAGAGTGTTTGGATCCAATTCTACTTCAACGTTTGAGGCTTGAGATCAGTGCCTTAGGGTTAAATGGAGTCAATTATGAAGGACGCAAGAGTTGAAGGGGATGAGACTTAAAGGACTAGAGGGATAAGTTTTGGAGTGCTGCTAAAGCAGGGCTTCAAAATCGTAACCCTAGGGGAGAGAGGCTCACTCCGGTGTTGCTAAAGCAAGGCCTCCTGCTCTCTCCTCCTTCCCGGCAGACAACTAGCTCAAATGAAACACAAAATCAAGACAAGAGGGTTTAAAGAGGGAGAGTGTTGCTAAGGCAAGGCTCTTTCATCAAACCCTAAAAGAAAACGGCCCTAGGTGTAGATAACCTAGGCCTGGGATGTCCTCCTCCTCTTGAAGTCAAAAAGGTATGACTAGCTAAAGGGAAGAAGAAAAAGGAGTGTAGCTATGGCTAGGCTCTCTTCATCTTCTTCAATGGCTAAAGGTTTTTCTATTAGGGGACATGAGACAAGGACCTACTTGTGTGCTTGTCACCTAGGGATTTAATTCAACAAATTATAAATACATGCAAGAAATAAGACTACAACCATTCAATCAAGAAGTTTTGCAGAAAAATACTTAAAATTCATCAAGAAATAATCATGCAAACCCTAGTTGTAACACCTTCCTTCAAGAAAAACACCATAAAATGCCAAAAATCTCTTCCTTCAACAAGTGCGCCTTCCTAAAATCAACCAATAACCCAACTAGGGCACAAATTTCAGACCTCACTATGAGTGAGTGAATTTGTGATGATTAAAAATGAGAGTGAAAACCCTCAATATATAGTGTATCAATGACCTAATTTACTTTTTAGGTCATAAAAAGGTCGACAAGGCCATAATACCAAAATAATACTGTTTTTACATTAAATTCTAAGTAAAACCCTAATCAAGCAAAAGGTGAGACATCAAGCCCCTCTGAGGGAGACGTTAGCCCTTTCTAGGGCCAGTGCAGCATCCAGAAGCAAAACGTTAGCCCCTCCAGGGGCCTCTCCAACATGCCACACGTGCCACTACTGCCCAGTCTGCCTCCAAAAGTGTCCATGAAGATGGATGACGTCATGGTGAAGATGGGGACGTCCTAAGCCTTCCAAGGCTAGCATTCCATTGAAAAGGGGTCATTCCCCCTAGGTCTAGTCCTGTTGGAGTGTCTCTGGTGGAACGTCCTCTTCCTCTTAGGTGCAAAACCCCTGATCAATCTCTGTCCTGTCTCTGCCCCTTGATGGGGTCTCAACATCCATCTGGTGGGCTCTTCAGCCCCGTGGAGGTCCGAACTGGTCATCTCCCCATGTGTACCGGTCCAAGTGGTACCTGTCCGTCGGGCATGGTCCTGCACATCAAAAGCTACGCCCTCCATGGGCTCATCAGTCACAGGGATCATAGCAATGTCAATCACATCTCATCATCAATATTATTAAACATATGCATAAAACCCTTAATACATCAGTCAATAGCTCAAAGACATTACAAAAACCCGCAATACAATATTGGAGAAAAGGTCAAGGCATCCTATTGGGCTAGTGTCCACAAGAAAAGGAAAGTTTCCAGAAAGATCGCATCCAAGCCATGTAAGTGAGGTGATGTGGCTAGGGATGTCCAAACATGTGGGTGCAGTGAGGGCCAAGGATGCATAAGTGTTACCTGTGGGTGCCTTTGTAGAAGGCAAGATGTACCTGTCATGGATGCATTTTTTCCAAGCCCATTCTTGCCTTTATTCTTTTTATTCTTGTTTTATTCTTTTATTTACATTTTTTTTGTTCAAGAAATAACCAAGGGACACTGCCTTGGCATGGTGACCAGAGCTGACAGTGCTACCAACAAGTGCTTTCACGGAGATGAGAAGGTTGTCTCGTGATGAGACCCCCTTTCCCTTGGCCATGCAACCAAAGGTCACTGCCCTGGCGTGGTAACGAGATGTTGGCAATTTCATACTATTAGGTACCCATGGACCTAATAGGCTGGCTCGTGATGAGACCCCCTATCCTCTGAGTAGGTCTTGTTTTGTTATTTTCCGGGTCCCTCTTGTTTCTTGCTGAGAGGCTTTTTACTGCCTTCTCAGGGATCCCTGGGCGAAGCATCTCGAGGTTTTATCTCTAGGCTTTTGTCTTTTACCAGCTGCTTTTACCTTTTGGGCCTTTAGCCCCTTTTTCCCACGAGATAAGGTACCATCCTGTAAATAGGTCAACCCAATGCCCGGACAAGGGGAGTGGGATAAATGAGCAGGAGATAAGATGAAACAGTGGTGTTATGATGAGAGCGGACGATGGATTTTCAGAAATTCCCCCAGTGGAAAACCAAAACCTATGGGCACAGGCTTGCTAGGGCACCCTATCAATTCCCCCAAGCATGGTCAAGTGGGAAAATGTAAGATCCAAGCAATTGTTAGAGATAAAAGGAATCAGATGCATATATTTAAAGGTTTTAATGATCAAAAGTGACACATACCATGATACCTGGACCAATTACCTCACGGAGCAAGAACCTTCTCTAATACAGAACCAAGCCGATGGTGATGGATGTTGTTGTTGCTGACAAGACAAAGCTGATGGAAGAAGAAAAGGATGGGCCCTCCAGGTCCATGCTCAGGTCAATCTTGCTCTCAGTACTCCATGTCTAGGACCTGTGGGCCTCGAGATATGATCTCCTAGTTATCCCTAAAAAGCGGGGATAACAGGACCTAGGGGACATAAAGTGCCTAGGATGACTTTATACAGTTAATTTATCAAAAAGGGGGACATGGGTCTTGTTATCGCACAATTTGTACTTGCCCCAAAAACCCAAGGCAAGTGGGTACAGAATTGGTGTAACTGTGAATAACCTGTCACTGTCACCTTAATAGGAGATCCCTTTCTATTTAGGAGTATGTTTAAGCTACCTTAGGGGAGACCTCCTCGGTGACCTGGGGGGTTTGAGAAGGCTAAGGCAAATAGTAACAAGGAAACCCTTCGCCTCTCATAGATCACTCTAATCAGAGGTTTCTTTTATGTCTTAAAGATGAAGAAAATAAATGATATTGTGTACCTACCCAAAACAAGACAACAAGGCAAACGGGGCACTTTCCAAGTACTGGATGATTGTTAGTATTGTTATCGCACAGTTTGTAGTTAAGGTAAAAGATGGATGGAAGAAGGGAAAAATGGCGAAACTGAGACTATCCCACCACTGTCACCTCAATGGGATAGCTCTTTCTGTTTAGGGAGGTAAGGCCCAGGGGAGATGTCCCGGGTGACCTGGGGTTTTGAGAAGGCAAAAGGCTTAAAAGGCTAAGTGATAATTTCCCCCTCACAAGTCACCACCGATCAGAAAGTCCCGGCTAATCAACCAATAAAGATAAGTAATAACCAAAAGGTGTACCTGCCCGAGACAAAGCAACAAAGAAACTATGCATATGCAAGATCACTTGCTTGTTTAGTACTTCATATAATCATGGACTTCTGATATAAATCAATTGATAAACAATATCGATGAAGCAAGTCAACGATGTATAATGGCAATGATTATAATATATCACTTCACAATAAATACTAATGGCAATCAATGTTACAATATCAATATCAAGAAACAACGCCTTAGCTAATCATTCAATTGCTTTTAAAGATATAAATGCTGCAATGTATAAAGATAGCTCAAGTAGATAATGGCAGTAGTAGGGTTAGTAGATATTAGTCTAAGTTAGGGTTAGAAGGGTTAGTAGTTGTTCAAGGTATTGGTTTTTTGTATGATCAAGGTGATCAACATAAGAAGTCTTAGATCAGTGCATTACTAGGGAAAATGGAGTCAAATGGCTGCAAATGTTGAAGGGCCAAAATGATAATGATATGACCAAAGACAAGAGGGTTAAATGTTGAGTTGTTGCTAAAGCAAGGCCTCAACAATGAAACCCTAGGGGAGAAAGGCTCACTAAGGTGTAGAAACCCTAGGCTTTAGTGCTCTCTCCTCCTTCTTTAGCTTATTGGCAAGATGAAATCAGCTAGCTTGAGTAAAAAATGATAGGGCTAAAGACAAGAGAGTTTGAAGATGAAGTGTTGCTAAGTCAAGGCTTCATCTATCAAACCCTAAGGGAAAACGGCTCACCAAGGGGTAGAAACCCTAGGCCTTGACGCGTTTTCCTCTTTCTTAGCTCAATAACAAGTAAAAAATGGCTAGGCTAGAAGAATATGGATAGAGTGTTGCTATGGAAAGGCTCTATCTTACTTCAACAAATCAAATGGCTTTTAATCCTAGTGGGGACATGAGACAAGGACCTTAGCATGTGCTTGTCACCTAGGGTTTTAATTCAGCAAATTATAATAACAAATGCAGGTAAATAGTACCATAACCATTCAATAAAGAAGTGCTGCAGAAATTCACTTACATAAACCAAGAATTCATGTAGCAAAACCCTAGTTGTAAACCTTCCACCAAGAGAAATGCCAAAAATGCCAAGAAAAAGTTTCCTTCAACAAGTGCGCTTCAAAACTTCAGCGAAAACCCTAGAAGAGGGCGCAAATTTCAGACCTCACTTATGTGTGAGTGAAAGATGATGAAAAAATGATGGTAAAAACCCTCAATATATACCATACCAATGACCTTAATTAAAGTTTAGGTCATCAAAAGGCCGACAAGGCCAAAATACACAATACTATTGTTTTACATTAAATTATCATAAATTAAACCCTAATCAAGAAAAAGTAAGACGTCATGCCCCTTCTAGGGTGACGTTATCCCTTTCTAGGGAAAATATAGCCTCTTGGAGAAAAACATTAGCCCTCCTCGGGCTTCTCCAACCTGCCACACGAGCCAAACTACCATGACTGTCTCCCAAAACGTCCATAAAGCTGGATGACGTCATGAGCTTCCTGGGCCTTCCAAGGCCAGCGTTCCAATGAAGAGGGCACAACCCCCCCTAGGTAAGGCTCTGCCAGGGTGCCTCTATGGAACGTCCTCCTCTTCTCTATTGTAAACCCCTATGTCCTATCTCTGCCCCCTGCTGGGGTCTTAGCATCCATCTGGTGGGCTCTTCAACCCCATAGAGGTCCAAACTAATCATCTCCCCATGTGTACCTATCCAATGTGGTACCTGTCCATCGGGTATGATCTTGCACATCAATAGATATGCCCTCCATGGGTTCATAAGTCATAGGGATCATAGCAATGTCAATCACATCTCATCATCAATATTATTAAACATGTGCATGAAACCCCTTTTACCCCAGTCAAGTTCTCAAAGACATTATACAAATCTGCAATGCAAGTTTGGGGGAAGTGACAGGGCGTCCTATTGAGCTAGTGTCCACTGGAAAAGGGATGTTTCTGGAAGAGATTAAATCTAAGTCATGTAAATGGGCGAGGTGGATAAGGGATGTCCTGAAAAGGGGTGCAGTGTGTTATCACACGGTTTGTAGGAGAGGTCTAAAGAGCTTGAGTCAGGGCTTGAAACTGGCGTAACAGGAGCTTCCCCACCCACTGTCACCTCGATGGGGAGCTCTTTCTATTTAGGAGGGCTAGTCCAAGGGAGACGTCCCTAGGCAATCTGGGTTAATGAAAGGCTAAAGGGTAATGGACCAAGTCAAAGAAGTTCCCTTTCACAGATTGCTGCCCAAATGAGATAGCCAAGAAGAAAGATCCACTGATGATGCACCTGTTTGCGAGACAAAACAAAGAAGACTAGAATATGTGCTTGCAGTGGGTTAGTACTTCAAGATATAAATGACTATCCTTTAACACATATATGAGCAAAAGGTCAAATTGCTATTATTGACGAAGTCAATGATGGCTAAGCAAAGATTAATAACTTATATCACTTCCTCAACAAAGCCTAAGAGATAATAAGCATTCAATGTTCACAAATAAACCTTGTATTATATTATTAATGCAAGAAATGTCTCAAATCAGCTCACACATGTAAGATTGATGCGTCACCTATACTATTTCTGCTACAAGTGTGACGTCAAGCTTTATCAATGAATCAATTTGAAGGGAAAAGAGCACAACGTTTTACCAAACAAGCTCACAAAAGTAATCAATAGCTCAAAACCAATCAAAGGAGGGTGACAAAGTCAAAACGTTAAGGTCCAAGCGAGAGATTTAACAAGGTATGACGTCACCTCTATATGAATTTTGTTGTCTGCAGGTTAGCTAGCCAAGGAGCAACGTTTTGTCAAAATTAACCAGCAAAAAAGTAAAACAACTCCACGGCTATGAAGAGATAACAAGGCCGCACC